>VZTZ01056959.1:474457-511256 GCA_013400955.1 Drymodes brunneopygia
TTAAAAACTGAAGCACCCGCTCTGTCTCCGGGCTGGCCGGGATTTTGCTCTGTGCTGTGTGATGGGAGCTCCTGGAGGTCCCCCCGCAGGGACAGGGCAGCCGGGTCACAGGGAGATGTCCCCCAGCCCTGCCCCCTTGTCTCCATCAGGTTTTGGGGACCCGATGGGATTGCGGGGCCACAGCAAGTTGTGGCTGTCTGTGGCTGCAGGTCTTAGGAAATGGGACAGCAAATGTCCCGGCAGGTGCTAAGCAGGGTGAGCGAAGGAGGGGGCTGAGTGGACTTCCTGAGGGGCTTGGGGAGTGGGGCTGAGGTGGGAACAAGAGCTCATGGGGAGCTGGGAGTCCCCAGCCCCTTCACAGTCCCTCCTAACCCCACCTGCAGGATGGATTTTGCTTGGTAGCTGTTCCTGTTAATTCATTTGGGCAGAAGCTGCCCTGGATTGTGTTGGTCACCCAGGACCTTTTATCTTCATTAGTTCTCCATGGACAAGACCAATAATGGGACTGTGGGGAACACAGCAATAGAGATTTTCTTCCGGCTCAAGAAGATTTTGCAGTTTGGAGTTTGGGCTGTGCAGAATGAGCCACCAGCTTGGGTGTTTTGTTTGTCGACCCTACTGAAATGCTTACAATTGTCATCAATGTGATTTCTGATTGCAGGAGGTTCTTCCCAATTGTTTCTCTCTGTTACTGACAAATCTTATTGCCACCCAAAAGGTTTCCCCTTATGTGACAGATGAGGACAGTTCCTCACGGCATGTGGGAATTTCTCACCTTGTTCTGCACTTTCCTCTGGTTCAGACTTGGCTGGTGTCCCTCTCTTCATCAGTCTGTTTGTAATGGGACGGTCACCCCATCTTTGTCCGATGAAAAGTCTCTTCCAGCTTTGATGTTTCACTACATCTTTTGGCATCTCACATCTACATTTCCCTGAGAAAGGAAAGGAAAGGCTTCAGGGGATCTGACCCCAGCCCACCCCGGTGAGGGAAAGTGCAGGCTGTGGGTGATGCTTGCACAGCACAAGGATGCTCAGGTAGGAATTACATTTCAGCCCACCAAGCCACAGGGTTCTCATCCAACAGCTTTCCATGACTCATGTCCTCAGGAGACCCCAGGCCTGGCTTCCAGAGCTGGGTATCACAGCTTCCCAGGACAGCAGGTTTGGCCTGGGGCCTGGCTTTTTGTACTGGGGTACACATGATGTCCCCAGGGGCTCAAGTGATGGCATTTTCCTTTCAGACTTTGCAGAGTAGCAGGAGACATTTATGGTGCTGTCTGACATAGGAGGTTCCTCATTTCTCATTTCTCCTCTGGGAAAATGTTCCGAGAACAAAAAATAATAAATTTTAAAAGACACAGTAGTCTCTCTTTCTAGTTTTGAGAAGTTGGTTCTCTGTTTGTTACAAACATACATCCTCGTGCCTTTGGTTTTTGCTCGTGGCAGGTTTCAGTGTCGCAGTGGGAATTCACACAGGTCCCCATGGCCTCATCCCCACCAGGATGGGCAGCACTGTGGCTCTGTCCAGTGCTGGTGCTGGTGCCAGCCCTTGGGAGACTCCTGGTCTGATGGAGCCAGCCCCCATCTGCTGCCATGCAGCAGGCTCACTGCTCCTCGTCCCCTCTGTCCCTTTGCTGGCTCTGCTGTGATGCTGTGGCCTCTGTGTCTATCACACTGCCCGGGCAGGGGGACATAGCAAGGTGACAACTCCCCGCACACCAGGACTGTTATTTATTTACTGCCACAGCCCCGTGGGGCCCCGTTCGAGCCTCTGAGCTCTGCAGCTACTTTGCCTTTTTGTTTTCATCTTCTCACATTTTTCTAGATGCTGTTGTTTCACATGTCCTGTTTGTTTTGGATGCCGGGGAGGGGACGGACGCACCACAGCGATTTCCCAGCCCAGACCATGCCGGGGCTGGGGTGTGAAGGCGCCTGCTGGGAGCATGGTCACAGCCCAGCAGTGACAGCAGCTGCTGCAGCCACCCCACTGCTCGTGTGGTCATTGTGACTGCAGCCCTGGGGAGGGACACGGAGCCCAATGGGAGGAGGGAGCTGGGAGTAGCCAGGAGAGCTCATCCCAGCCAGGACCGTGGGATCCATCCTGATCCTGGCATGATTCTGCTGGAAGTTTCCTCCCAGTGGCTCTGGGAGTGCCCAGACCCTGCCGTTCAGTGCCAGCACACCCAGCCAGATCAGGCTTGAGGCTGAGCAGTGGAGGGGGACCCTTGTCCCCAACAAGCCTCAGTTCACAGGGTGGCTTTGGGCTGGACTGGGCAGAGCAGGAGGCAGCTGTGGGCACTGCTGGCTGTGTTGCTGTGGGTGCCGGCTGGAAGCAGCCACTTGAGCAGGGATTTGTCTGTCCTGACTAACTTCCCATGGGATTTGTCAGGCTCCTGTTCTGGGTGATGCTGATAGTGCTCCAGGACCCACCAGGATACCCCATCAGCACCCTCTCCTTAGCCTTTATTTTAAAACAAGGAATTTCATGCCCACCTTAGCAGGTCCAGTACATGGTTATCCTATGTCTTGGCAGCAGTGCAGAGAGTCCTCTGCAGTTCCGGCCTAAAATTTTGAGCCTTTTGGAGTACTTTGGGTGGTTGTCTGGTTTTGTCCCCTGTCTCCAAGGTCACTAAACCTGGGCTGGGTGTGCTGCAGGAGGGGATCTTCCATCCCACCGGCTTCAGTGTCACAGTGGTCCCACCTCTAACAGCTGGCCTCTCCTTGGCCACAGTCAGGACCTCCTCCCTTTCCTTCCCACATCCTCTGCTGCCATTCAGGAGCAGATCCTGTTTGTGGTGGACCCCTGAGGGCATTCCTTCTGTCTGGCTGTCAGTTTGTCAAATCCAGACGGTGCCATTTGGGGGTTTTGACCAATTTGTCATACTTTTGTGGTTTTGTTTCTGCTGTTGCTTTGTCTCAGGTGCCCTCCAGAGCAGCCCAGGAATTCACCAGGGTGAGGGCAGGCTGACAATGTGCTCACACATGCAGGAAGGGCAGGAGGGGCAGGAAGGGCAGGGAGCTGATAGCAGTCATTGCCCTGGAGCACAGCTCGGTGCCCAGAGCAGAGCCTGTGCCCCTGGGCTGGCAGAAACAGGCCCACATTCCCTGCCAGCTCTATCTGGTGAGGAACACAGGGACAGCAGGATGGGGACACACCACCCTCCACCTCTACCAGAGCCTTCAGCAGGTACCAACAGCTTCCCTGCCTGCAGGGACCTTGGCTTTCCTCTCCTTCCTACAGAAAGCTTGAGGAAAGGTGAGGCTTGGCTCTGCCACCCCTGGCATCCTCCCCAAAAGGGCAGAGCACTGGAGTAGCCATAGGGTGGCTCTTGGGAGGATCTTCCATGGGGAATGCTGAGATCCTGTGGCCCTGGGGAGCAATGGAGTCTTTGGCAGTGTGTCCCTTTTGGGGTGCCTTGGCCTTGTGCTGGCTCTGAATAACCGAGAGCGAGGCTTAGGGGCTTCATCCTGTGAGACCACCAGACCAGCTCAGCCGGGAGCATTTGTGCCCCTTCGCTTTCCCCCTGTTCTTGTGACACAAAGAGCAAAGCTGTCAGTTTGGCTGGAATGACCTCTGTGCCCTCCAAGACTAACCCCTTCCTCAGAAAGACAAAAATCCCATTGCCTTGCACCTCCATCTGTTTGGTGAACAGTTTAACCTAACAAGATTAGCATCTGAGGTCGACTCTTCTGCTTTTTCATTTTTCCCCTGCCGTTTGCAAAGAAAACAGCATTGGATTTAGGACAAAAGCTCAAAACCCCTCATTTGTAAGTAGCACAGCCTTTGGAAACTGTTTTGATCCAAAGTTATCTGGGGAAGGGCTTGTGAATCCTCTCCTAAAGCAAACAAGATCTGGCCAAGGGGCTCAGCCGCAGGGATGATGGAGCCCAGCATGGGGCATCACACTCAGAGCTGGGGAAATTCCAGTGGGTATTCCTCCCAAGAGAGTTTGTGAGCAGAGAAGGATGCTGTGGCAGGGAGGGGCTGCAGTGAGGTGGCTGAACAGGAGTGAATCAGCATTCCCCGTTCCCCCACAGACACCCTCTGGTGATGTTCCAGCATACACCTCTATCCTATTGGGAACACATGGGGAGTGCAGGTACATCCCTGATGGATGAAGCCACTGAAGGAGAGGATCACAGAGCCCTAGAATCACAGAATCGTGGAACTGTTATGGCTGGAAAAGACCTTTAAGATCATCAAGCCTAACCATGACCACCACCACGTTCACCACTAAACCATGCCAGGGATGTGGACTCCACCACTGCCCTGGGCAGCCTGTTTCAGGCCTTGACAGCCCCTTCTGTGAAAAAAAAAATTCCTAATATCTGATCATGTGAGAGCAGTGGGCGCAAAGCCAAAGTAACCTGTGAGGGTACACAAGTGATTTTTCAATGTGTGTGTTCACTTGTTCCTTCACCATCAGCACATCCCACCAGGAGCCCCTTCCATTGGGCTGGGCCTGGCACTGCCCAGGGAGGTGACAGCCTGAAGAGTCCCTAGGGACCCATCATCAGGGTTGGGGGGGAAAAGGTAAAGGGTTTGATTTTCATTCTCTGGGACCATTTTCCCCTCCCTCTTCTCCCGCCCACCCCCTCCCTTTTCACCACATTGTGCTGAGCTTGAATCAGGCCTTCACAAAGGGGATTAGGGGCTGGTTGCTGATAAATAGGAAAGCAGGTTGGAAGCGTGGGAACCAGGCATGGCGCAGCACGGAGGGACATTCCTGCTCCAGAGGGCCAGGCAGGAGCAAAAGTCCGGGCTAACCCCAGGTCACCCGGGGGAACCCAGCGCCTGAGAAGATTTGTTCGGACACTGCCTTTTGTTGTGCACAGTTCCGTGTCAGCCCAGTGTGGCTCTCCCGCTATTGATGGGAAGGAAAGCGCTTTTGTCCGGCACCCGAGGGCCCCCCTTTCACTCAGCACTCTCGGGGTGACGTCAAGGCAGGACGTGGGAACCCAAGCAGCCAGCCCAGAGTGGTCCCAGCCCCGTCCCATGTCTGCCAAGGCAAGTGGGGATGCTCAGGGGGTCCCCAGGAGCTGAGCTCTGCTCTCCCTGTGCAAACCATGTGGGATGGATACTCCAGCAGACCGCTGGCTGGGAACATGGAGGGTGCTTTTCTTTATCTCAGTCCCAATGTTATCAGAGAAACTTCCCAGATGAAAGCAGTGATCCTGCCAAAAAAATTCCTGCTGGGAAATGTCTGCTGGATTGAAAGCGTGATCACCCGGCCCTGTGAGTCCCAGGGGTGTCTGTGGTGTCTGCTCCTGCCCCACCTCACACCTGCTAGTATGTTGAGTATCCCTCATTCTGATGCTCTTAATCTCCACCTGGAGACCCCAAGAGAGGTGGGAGAAGGGCCCAGGACTAGTCTGACCCTTGGTCCAGCTCCTGCTCTGGCCTCTTTTCAGGAAGAGGCCAGGCAGGGAATTTCCCCATGAGCACTGTGGGCTGGTGCAGTGAAGCTGCCTGGAGTGGCCAAACGAAGATCAGCTGCTTTGCATCTGGTGCTGAGGCTGGAGCAGCAGCACGGAGCATCTGGGGACAGGCAGCATGCCAGGGAGGGAGCCTGCTGGGAAAATCCCTCCTTCTCCCTCTGTGACCTGACAGTGAGAAGCTGAAGATGACCTTGAACCCTGCAACTGGTCCTGGTTGGGATCTGCATGGTTTGTCCACCAGCCCAGGCTCAAAAAAGGAGCTGAGCACCAAGGCTGGGACTCACTCCCCGCCCTCGCTCCTCCTCTGAAGTCCAGTTTTGCTATCAAAGACTCCAGCATGGCTCTGGGATCCTCACAGGGTCAAAAAAGCTCAAAGGAGCTGAGCCAAATGGCCTAAACAGCCATATCCAAGTGTATATGGATGTGGACCAACAGGCTTTGTGTCCAGCAGGGAGGCAAAGGAGGAGAGTGACAAATATTTGCTGCTGGCGGGTCCTGTGTCTGCGTTCCACCACATCAGAAGGGAAAACAGAAGGCTCCCCTATGAGCTGTGATTACCCCGGAGAAATGGGGCAGCTCAGTGGGATCATGGCTGCTTCACTGCTGAGGATGCACACTGCCCTTCCTGAGGAATCTGTGTGGGCAGCTGTGGAAATATTCACAGAGGTCACTTGGGAGCCTAGGAGCTGCAGGGGAAACATGGCTCTGCTAGGGCTGGGCTGCAGCCAGGGTTTTTCTGAAAGAGCTCTGAAAAAAGTGGGAATGGCTTTCAAGAAGCTGGATTGGGTGCAGTTCCGTGCTGCAGTGGTGCTGACATGTCCTGATGCCACGTGTCCGTGTCCTGGGACTGCACTCCCTGACAGCGCCATCACTGTTACCCCAGAGCTGGGACATGCAGTGACACTGCCTGGCCGGAGCCCAGCCCAGCCCATGGCCCTTCTCTTTCTTGTTCTCCTTCTCTCCCAGCTATTTCCATTACCAAGCTGTGCTCCCTTTGCAGTTCATTCCCACCGGCAGGCACCTTGTTTCATGCTGCTTCTGAGGACTCACTGCCCTTTGGCAGATGTGTTCCTGTGCCCCAGCACCCAGAGCTGTGCAGTGACAGTGCAGCCTTGCCACCCCTGTAGCAAAATCCAGGGATGAACCGTGGCTGGCCCGTGGGTTGCAGGTTGTTTGCCAGGACGGTGATGAGCTGCCCTCCCTCCGGGGCTGGGGCTGGGATGGCTCCTTTGGGAACCACTTTGCACCCGCAGTCAGGAGCAGCGGGACACAGGAACACCCGCCATGAGCCCGGCCCGGCGGGCTGGGTCTATGTGGGCACCAATTCACAGAGATGAGCCGAGTCTGAGCCGACACGACGGAGAGCCGATGCGAGCCTGGCATCATCGGCTTTGCAGGGAGAACTAGCAGGAATCTGGTGGTTCCGTTTCTCTCCAGGCACCTGAGAGCACCCAGAGTTTGGGGGTGCTGAGTACTCAGGCAGTGGCTGCGGAGGTGGCCGATGCCCAGCGCCACCCCCTGCCGGGGCAGGACGGTCCAGTGGCCATTTGGCCGCCGCAGCGCCCGGCCGAAGGCGGTGCCGGGCGGTGCCGGGGCGGGGGCGGCCGGAGGGGCCCGATCGCACCTCGGCCGGAGATGAAAGAGCCGCGGGCCGGGAGATGAAAGGGCCGGCGGGGCCGCGGCGGGCGGGCTCGGAGGTGAGGGGAAGCCCCGGGAGCTGTTTTTCCTCTCATCTGTGCCGCGCAGCAGGACAGCGACAGCCAGCGCCAGGCGTTCCCAGGGTCCCCTCCCGGCTCCGGGCTGAGCATCCACCGGGGTGCTGCGTGAGGAAGGGAGGCTCTGGGGTGTCTGCTGAAGGAGAAGGGCTGCAGGGGGGATAATAATCTCTCCAATATTTTTTTTCATGGAGGGATAACAGTTTCTCCTTTGCCTGAGACAGAAACTGCGGGAATCCTGGGGACAGTCAGAGTCACCGTGAACCGAGCAGGTGTCCGCTGGGATGCTGAGGATGTTCTGCTCCAGAGGCCCCTTTAACCTCCTGCCCTGGAGCCGTGTGTCCCCAGAGGCTCCTGCAGGGCAGAGAGAGCAGAGGCTGGTACTGACAGATGGGCACCCTCGCCTTCCCCAGGAAGCCTCGGACTTGGAGGTTTGGACTTTGGTGTGCTTTTGAAACCAGCCCAGAATCACACTGGGATGGAGCCTGCATTATTGTGCCTTTGCTTCCCTGTGAATTCCAGTCCTCTGACATGTTTAGATCAAACCTGATGACCCAAATCTGACTGCAGCAACTGAGAGGAGAAATGACCCTCCCAAAAGAGCAGCCCAAAGAGTCCCTGCGTGTGCTCTGGGCCACCCCGGACCGCTGCACCCATGTACGGAGGAGCAGCCAGGCAGCACCAAAGTGATTCACCGGCTTTAATTCAATTACTTTGCAAAGCAGCGTGAGGCCAACAGCACCTCCGCAGGATCCTCAGCAGCGGGAAGGCTCTGCAGGCTCGGGAGCTGTCACTGCCAGAGCGTGTGAAGCAGCTCAGTGAGCTGGGGCCAATACACGTGTGAGCCATGCAGAACTCATCTGCCTGTCTGCAACGGGACCCGCCAATGCATCTGGGGGAGCAGAGGGTCACCCCACTGCTGGAGTGGGCCAGCAGCTCCTTGGGGGGACCTGGAAAAGCCTCACAGCCCTTTGGGGCAGGAAAGTTGTGGGGTCAGGGAGGAAGCTGCCTTCAGAGCTGGCTGGAGGTGGAGGTCGGCATGGAGAGAAACAATAGAAAGGAGGGAAAAGGACTCACCCCTCCTTCCTCCTGCTTCCCTCGTTATAAGGTTCCAAGGCAACAAGTGAATCAGGAATTTGTAGGGTCTTGCAGGGATGTGTCAGGATGTGTCCCCAGGTGTGGGGGTCCTCAGGCATTCAGCATCTGCTGTGGCCTTGAGCACCTCTCAAGCCCACTGCCCCAAGATGTCAAAGGTATCTAGACAAAAATGAGGCAGAGCAGGTATTTTTAATGTGAAAAAACCAGAAGAACCCTTTTCACTTCCAGACCTTTCCTCTGGCCCTTTCTCTGTCTCAGCATTGAGCAGCTGCGATGCCCTAGACAGGTCCCATTTAAATAAAAACTTGAGTGAGGAGGCTGCTACCCCAACTGTTCTTGTCAGATGTCTGCCAACATCTGGGGCAGGGAGTCCCAGTCCCAGGTGATGCCTGTCCCATCCCTGCTGCTGCCCTGTTCCCAGGGAGCCCAGAGCTGCTGTGCTCACTGCTCATCTGCCACTCTGAAGGCTGAGCTGGGGCTCAGCTGTTGTGCAGATGGGTTTTTCCATGGCCCAGTGATGCTTTCCCAGTCTTGTTTCCGACCCTTCAGGGTAGCCTGAAAGCGAGTGGGAGTTTCAGATGTTGCAAAGCCTGACCTGCTTTGGTCAGTGGTGGGAGAAGAAGCAGCTTGAGCCTAGCAAACTGCTCAGGGGGAGCCTGGGGGAGCTGATGTGGGTCTGCCAGCCTGTCCAGGAGACAGCTGGGGCAGTGTGCCCTGGTGGGGAAGGGCTCCCTGCAGCACAAAACCCCAGGGCAGGGAGGGAGTCCCCCTTGCACCGTCAGCCCTATCCACCCCTCTGCAAGGGGGGGACAGGCCAGGGGGATCCCAGGCACCCCAGGGCCTGGGAGAAGGATCCCTCACCCTGGGGAGGGTCCTCCTGCTCCACCCCAGCGGCTCCATCCGGCTGACCCCCACCCTCAGAGCCCCTGCCACCCCCGGTGCACCCACCAGGCTGGGGGCCGTGGGATGGGCTGGCCCCGGAGCCCCCTCAGTGCCCTGGGGTTGGGCTTTCCCCACTCATGGGAACCAAGCGTCGGCTTTTGTTGGCAAACAGAGCGTAGCTTTCATGTGAAAAGGTTAGTACAGTATGTCAGTTCCTAGGGAGGGGATAATAGAGCCTGATTCTCATACCCCCGGCACCGCGAGGTGACAGCAGCACGGGAGAAGGGTATTTAACACGGGAGAAGGGTATTTTAACACCTTCGCCTTGGGAACCACTTCCCTTCCCAGAGTCGCCCCGCCTGGCTAAGCGCAGGGAGGAGGAGGGGGGCGGTGCGACGCTTTTGTCCCCGCTTCCCTCGCACCCCGATCCCATCCCACTGGCACTTGCATCCTCGCAGCCGGCAGGAGAGCCTGGGAAACAGGCGGACAATAGGTCAGGATGTGGCTCCCTGTCACCAGCTCGTGGTGTCACAGTGTCCCCAGCTGTGGGCCCACAGGGAGGTTGTGAGCCGTGGTTGCCGATGGGGACAGGGTCTCTGGGGGACCATGGGGATGAGCTCCCTTGGCGTGTACTGCCCAGGGGTTGGGTGCCCTCAGTCTGTCCCCACGGCTGTCACCTCCCTTGCCGCCTGTGCTATGACTGGGGCTCACAGTGGGGCACCCTCAGTGGATCAGGATTCAGGGGCAGAGACATCCCACAAAGCCTGGGCAGAGCAGCACAGCCCAGGTGCTGCACAGGGGCAATGTAAAGACTCTGCTGCCCACCTTGCTTTTCCTATAAAAGTCAAGATTTCTTCTGAAATCCAGTCTCCCTCCCCATCCCTCTGCAGTGAAGGACAAACCCTGTGAGCATGTGGCACCTGCGGACAGCCCTGCATGTGGCTGTGACTCCCTCCAGGGCTGTCAGCCATCAACAGTCACAGGGCATTGGGGGGACCAGATTTAGGTTGGTGTTGCCATTTTCTTAGGGGGAGCATCCAGCGAGGGCAGGCA
Source organism: Drymodes brunneopygia (assembly GCA_013400955.1). NCBI lineage: Eukaryota > Metazoa > Chordata > Aves > Passeriformes > Petroicidae > Drymodes > Drymodes brunneopygia. Next base: position 484,644 of record VZTZ01056959.1, read on the forward strand.
CAGCACCAGGGCAAGGGTTCCCAGAGTGAGTGCCAGCACAGTGACAGGAACCTCAGCCCTGGATGGGCCAGGAGCTGCTGCTGCTGCTGCTTATCTAACTGGAGGGGGACAGAGCTGGATTAAACACATGGCTGCGGTATCTGTTGAGGGAGTTCATTCAGACTGCCCATGCAGGAGCTGGAATATTGTCAGAGCAGGAGAGACCAGTTCTGCCAAATTCCACCCCACGTGATGCCAAATTACAAGTGTCATTGCTTGGGCTGTCACTCTGTTCCGAGTCTCAGGTCTATGTACTGATCTCAGAAATGGCACATTTTTGGAGTAATCCTTTCCTGGGTGACCCGGTTCTGATGCTGAGGTTGCCTGTGGGAAACCAGCAGCTCCCCAGTCCCCAGCACTGCCTGTCCTTGGTGTGCTGCTCTCAGTGGGCTGTGCTCAGGTGGCACAAGGGATGCAGCAGAGCAGTAGCTCAGTGCCACCGTGTCCCCTCTGTGAGGCTGGGTCAGACACCAGAGCACCAGGGGTGGGGTATTTTGGCATCTGGTCTGTGCCTGCTAGAAACAAGGTGGTGAGAAATTGCTGCAATTAATGGCCAGTCAGTGTTTAATGATGTGGAGAGCTGTGCCAGCTCGCTGTCAGGAGACCCATCCTGGGCATCCGGGTGTTCTTAGGGGAGTCTTTAAGCTGCTGTGCCCCAGACTGTTGCCTTATGGGGCTCCTCACTCCTGGAACTGCCTGGCTTCACTGCTCAGTTCTTTTGTGCTATTTTCTTTTCCTTTCATTCTTTAAAATAGCAGGATGACAATTCTAGCCTCACAAGATTTTCTGACAGCATCTCTTGAAGGTGCTGCTGTCTCCTGCCCCTGCAGGCTGTGCACCCTGCACTGCTGCCCCAGCAGGTACAGAGACCACAGCTCCCGTGGTGGGGAGTGCCGTGGTGGCACTGCCTGTGATGGACCTGTCTGCATGTCCCCTTCTCCAGCTGCTCCAGCCTGGAGGCCTCCTCCAGAGTGGGAGGCAGCAGTGGAGCCGTGCTGGCATGGAGGGGTTGGAGAAGAGCAGGTTGTCCACTCTGATATGTAGGTTCACATCATCCCTAAGCCCAAAGAGCATCTTTCTGGGTCAACCTGCACCAGCCCACTCACACCAAAGGGGATGATTTCCAGCTGGGATGGCCCGGGCCTGAGAAGCAGACATTCCCTCGCTCAAGTGTGCTGAAATGTTTAATTAGAGTTTAACAGCAGCCTGGGAAAAAGATGTCTTGTCATATTTCTGGGCTGCATTTTGCTGTGGGGCCATGGGCTCCGTGTGCAGAGCCGGGGGAGACCCGCGGCACAAAGAGCCCTTTATGAGCCTCTCCCTGCGCTCGCCCCGACCCTGAACTTTCCCATCAGCTGCTGGCACGGTGCCCTCGCAGTGCCCGGGAGGGAGCCGGGGACGGGAGTGCAGCTCTTCCTCTGCACTTCAGGGTGGTGCTGCAGGAGAGGGGACACGGGGAGGTGTCTGCAGGAGAGGGGACACGGGGAGGTGTCTGCAGGAGAGGGGACACGGGGAAGTGTCTGCAGGAGAGGGGACACGGGGAGGTGTCTGCAGGACAGGACATCCCTCTGTGCTCGGGTATTGGGATGAGCCTGAGATGCCTGGCTCTGGTGTTGCCACAGGCTGGCAATGTGCGAGCTCTGCACGTGGCAGGACGCCAGCGATCAGCAGGATGGGACCTGGGAACACAGAGGTGCCTGTGAGGGTCCCTCACCCAGGTGCTTCTGAAGGCGCTACCCACATTGATCACACATTTCATTTCACAGACCCCAGCAGGACTCAGACCTCAGTCCCATTCCTCTGCCCCCACAATGGGAAAGGAGGGGAAGATGCTCAGCCCTGCCCAGCTGGTGGAGGCAGCAAGGTGGCAGGACAGGATCCTCAGCCCTCTCCATCACCCCCTGGGCACTGGGAAGGCCCTGGGAAGCACAGCCACCATCCCAAGGAAGCTGGAGAGGAATGTGAGGAATGAAGCAGATACCTTTCTTCCCCAACTTCACCCCCACAAATTGCCCATCAGCATTTTCCACTCGGAGATATTTTTTTTCTGCAGAGTGAAATTACAGTTCTGCCACCACTCACCTGCCCACGTCCTGTCCGTCAGGGAAAGGGCAAACCCAGGTGTGGCAGGGTCAGATCACTCCTGTCATCTGCCCCAGTTTTGCCTCCTCCACTTGGCCACTGAAACAATAGACAGGAACTCCCTTGGGCCCAGAAAGAGCCTAAAAGAATGCCACATTTGTACATTATTGCCCCTTTTTACCTTTTCTGTGTGTGTGACCAAGCTTGTGATGCTGTAGATCACTCCCTGCACCCCCTGCTGCTGCGATGAGGAGCTGGGGAGGGGCTGTACCCCCCCCCACACCACAGTGACCCCACGTGTCACTAGCACACTGGGGTCACGTTAACACATCTGGGAGGTGTCAGGCTGGGAACGTGGGCAATAAGTACCCGAGGTTTCCTGGGGTTTGTTCTTATTCTGGCAGCAGCAGCTCTTCCCCTACTCCCAGGATTTTCCTCTCGCTGGTCCCAGCTAGCAGCCAGTGTGGCTTCTCTCTGAGACTGCTTTGGGGGAGCCTTTTGGAGAAGCTGTGTGTGAAGAGCTGGTGTTTTCCCTCAGGATGAGATGCAGATGGCTGATCTCAAAGGAGGTGGTGGTCCCTGTGAGCCCCTCTGTGCTGGGAATGCTGCCTGAGCCCAGCTGTGCAGTGTCATGCTCTGCTCACTGTGGGAAGAGCTGCACCCTCAGGGTACATTGGGCCGTTGCCTCGGACAGGGACAGCCTTCCAAAAGTGCTTGGCACCAGCCTGGTACTCTCTAAAATCCACCCTTTGTCCACCCTTGCCCTACCAAAGGTTTCTCAGTAAATGTTGGGCAGCTTGTGACCCACAGACCTTCACTCGTGGCATGTCCTGCAGCCACACCCAGTCCGCTTTCATCCCGGAGGGGACCGGTGTGAGTCCCAGCCCACGAGGGGCTGTCCGGGGAGAAGGATGCTGGCACACCTGCAGTGAGACACTAGGCAAAGAAACCCACCACAGCACAGGGCTGGGGATGAACTCAGCCTGGGGCTGAGCCCTGCCGGGGGTGAGCTCACTCTGGGGATCATCCCATCCAGAGGCTGAACTCAGTCTGAGGATCAGCCCATCCCGGGGGTGAGTTTAGTTTGGAGATGAGCCCATCCTGGAGTAAACCCTGCCTGGAATTGAGCCCAGCCTGGGGGCTAATCTCAAAATGTGGGTTAATGCCGGGCAAAACGGTTCTAATCCCATTTTCAGGTCTAATCTCGGACCAGTGGCTGATCCCAGCCTGGATGTTTAGCCCAACTGAGTTAAATCGGGGAGCTGAGCCCAGATTGGGCGCTAAATGCAGCCCAGCCCAGCCTGGGTGCTGAGCCTCGCCAGCCCGAGCTGCTGTTCCTGGCTGTCCAACCCTGGGCTGGGTGCCAGCCCAGCCCAGCCCAGACCGGCACACCGGGATTAGGGGTCCCCAGGCCGGGAAGGGGCACCGTGCCCCGGGCAGTGCAGCCGGATAATGCCCGGCTTGTTTGTGCTGGGCCTCCGGCCCCTCCTCCAGCGTTCCCAGCCTATTCTACCTTATGTGTAGGAACTGGTTTTTCTTCCTGGGCCATTGTTTCCGCTGGATTGGGTAGATTGCTCCAGGCTTCGATCAGATTTCCTTTCTCACGCTTTTTTTTTTTTTTTTCTTTTTTTTTTACTTTTTCTTTTTTTTTTTTCTAATATTCCCGTTTTCTGCCGTAGCTCCTACTCTCCCCCCGCCCCAGTTAAAGCAGCAGGCACTGCTCACCGGGATGGGGGCTCGCCTCCTCCCAGCTGTGCCCCCTTGCTCGCTGTCACTGCCCAGGACCAGGGGCTGGGCTCCAGCACCGCATTCCCACACCGGGAGCCAGAGCCAGCTGGGTCGGCAAGCACAGCCTCTGCCCAGGCCAACCTGCAGCTACACACGAGCTATTCAGGCTGGGATGGCTCAAGTTCCCATTTTCCTGCAGCTCTGGCTGCTAAATCAGGTTTATTTGCTGTATGGAAATAAAGCAAATAAATGCTTTTTATTTGGGATGGAAACGGATGGGGCTGGTGCCCCACAGCCTCAGCACCGGCTCCTGCAGAGCACCTGGTGGTTTGGGGGCTGCAGGTGTGACCCCAGGCCGTGAGCATCCCCTCCCCTGACACAGAACTGAAGTCCAGCTCGAGAAGGGGCACTTGGCTGCTGGCCTGGTGAGAGTGTGGCAGGGCTGCTCTGCAGCTCCGAGGGTTACCTGTGATGAAGTGTTCCCAGCCTCGGAGCAGCTGGAGGCACGGGGACCTGGCCTGCAGAGCTGCTCCCCAGCTCCTTCCCTCCTGCCAGCGCACACCAGGAGGATGTCCCAGTGCCTCGGGTGATTCTGTCCTCTCCCCGGAGGTCTGGCACGGTGACAGGAGCAGGTAGTGCTCCGATGATATCTGTCTCCAGCTGGGGAAGGCAGTGTGTCACCCGGGGGCCTCTGCATAGCAGATTTGGGTTCCCAGATAAAAATAGAAGCTGAAACATGAGCCCAACTTCCCCGGTTCTGCCTCTGCCCGCATACCCTCGCCCCACTGAACTGCAGTGCTGTCCTGGGGAACCAGTCTGGGGCAGCCCCCAGCCTCCCTAGGGAAGGCAGGGGAGAGGGCAGAGGGATGCTCAGGGACCAGATGGCCATGGGTGAGCAGAGCTGGGCAACCACCTGGCCCAGGGTGGCCCTGGCCACTTGTACAGGGCTGGAAACTACTCTGGGGAAAAGCAGAGAGCTGAGGTTCCAGCCAGGCACAGCTCTGAGGGCTCAGCACAGGGCAGGGGAACAAGCCCCTGCCATCCATTACACAGCTGGTCCCAGGACCTCAACCAGAGGGAGGACAGCTGCAAGGGAAAGCCCGAAGGAGCCGGAACAGGGGTGGCTGTTGCTTAATACACAATAAAGATAATTTCCTACAGCTTATTCAGCCCTGGGAGCAGAGCACAGAGCCCTCAGCTTGGCTGCATGTCCAAGGGAAGGTGCAGCAGGGAAGAGGCTTCATGGGCTGCCCTGGGGGTTCCTGGGGCCTGGCTCAGGCAGGAACCCAGCTCAAAGCACAGCCAGCGAGCCCTCGGCAGAGGAGGAACAGTGCTGGATCCTGACTGTAATTGACTTGAGCATGGGGATCCTCTAGACACAGAAAAGCTGCATCCCTCTGCAGTTTCGAGGGCTCTGAATCTCAAGGGCAGAAAATGTATCTCCATGACCTCTTGCATTTCTGGTGCCCAAACATGATGCTCCTGAAGGTCTGGGGTTGCTTGGTAACCAGATTTCCACCTGCATTTTAGTTTTGGGATGAAAACCTTTGGAATATGAGCTGGAAGGATGTGGACCCTCACTCTGTTGCCAGTGCTGGGCAATTTCAGAGCTTGATTTGGGGTTTTTTTTCCCAGCCCTGAGGTTCATCAGCTTCTGGCATCCTCTGACCAAGAGCTGAGCTCTCACCTCCAGCTGGATAAAACTCAGTAGCTTAATAAAGAGGAGCAGCAATGAGCTGCATTGCAAGGAGCTGGGCAAATTAACCCTTCTCCTGCTGTGGCACAGGCTCTGGAGCAGACTGGAGCAGAGGTGGGTGTCCTGGAGCTGCATGACACAGGTTTGCACCCCCAGGAGGGGCCAGCCCTCACCCCAGGGTTGGATACAAAGCACATTTACAAGGCAGGAAGGTGCTGGCATAGGGCTGGAAGAGCAGAGGCCCCGCAGTCAGGAGGGTGGAAAGGGACAGCTCACACCCTGGCCCTGGCAGTTTCTGGCATGGAACTCACCCTAAAGCCAAGTGTTCAGGGATGCTGCGTAACCTGGTCAGGAGGCAGTCATTACTGGTTTGATTTGTTATTTAACTCGCTGTGAGCCTGTCCCAGAGCAGCAGCCTGTGCTGGGTGCTGGATAAAACAGGGCTCGCGGCTACGGTGAAGGTTGGGTCAAGGGTGCTGTGGCAGCTTCAGCTTTTTGGGGCGCTCAGCCCAGCTGTGAGGGAAGATGAGCAAGTGAGACTTGAGGTGGCTGAGAGGCAGCCAGAGGGATCTGAGGCTAGATGTGTGCAGTGGGAGGCAGGTTGAGCAGTTTTTTTTCCTCTGGGAAATTCAGCTTTGCATGTGGGTTTAGGTGTAGTGTTGGAGGAGATTCTCATCACTGCAAAAGCCTTGAGGTACTGAAAAGGGCTTTGGTTGTCACGGGCTACCCCCGGCAGTGACGGCAGCGGGATGGGGTTTGTGGTTGGGGACCGGCTGCGTCTGCGCCTGAGGGAGCACGAGTGCAGAGGGAGAGAAAAGCAGAGGTCACACAGCCTCTCCCATCCCTGCTGCACGCTGAGCCCACCCCATAGCCTCCACTCTTATCCAGGGATGTGCCTGTGCTTCCTCTCCTCTCCTCCCATCTCTGTTCTTCACCCCAGCCCACAAGTCACCTCTTTGCTCAGAGCAGCTGCAAACTGGGAGGTGGAAATGGAGAAGAGGGTGCCCTGACAAGAAGCCAGTGGGAGCTGGGGGGCCTGAAAGGGAGCCAGCAGCCAGGGTGCATGGACAAGGAGGCAGTGGGAGCTGGGGTGCCCCAAGGAGGAGCCAGCAGGAGCTGGGGTACCTGTGGAGCCTCCAGGGCTCTGTCACACTGTCTCCCCAGTCAGAGGAGCTCCGCTAATCTGCCTGTTTCAGCCATGGCTGATGCTCCCAGACAAGCAAGGCCCTTGTAGCTGTCAGGTGAGTCTTTCCCAGAGCTTATGCAAATGATACTAATTAAAGGCATTCTTATCTGTTCGATTTCCCACACCTTTTGCCTTGAGGGGGATAGAAAACTTTATGTTTTAACTCCGTATTTCGTGGCAGTCAGAAGGACTGCCTAGGGAAAGTGTTGGGAAATGCAGCAGGTCACTCCTGATGAGAAGAATTGGCTTATGCAAGTGTTGAAACACTTTATTATGCATGAGAAACCTTCCAGAAATGGATGACTAATAGCAAAGCGGGAGCAGAGAAAGCAGTGGGAACGCAGTACCAGGCTGGCATGGGATCCATGTCATCTTACCAGCTTAGCAGGGTTGGGCTAGGTCAGCACTTGCTTAAGAGACCTCTCAGAGTATCTGGCTGGCAGTGAGGGAAGTGATGTTAATGATTCAATAAACAGAGCCCTTCCCTCTTTGTGAACCAAATGGCCCCTGATGCCAGGATCCCACTGGCAGCCCTGTGTTTCCCCTGGCAGCACATTACTGAGCTCAGATGGCCATAAAACCCCTGCTGCTGGATATGCAGGCAGATTTGGCAGAGGTTGCCCAGGCTGCATTTCCATGTGGGAGCATCATAGCCCAACTCCCAGCCCTGTGGCCACTCAGGGCTGTTGTGTGCCCCGAGAGCCTTTGCTCTCTGCAAGGACCAGGCTGGCACACCTGGCACCTCCTCTGCTGCTGGGGCAGTTTGTTGGTACCCAGGGACAGACACTGCACCATTGCAACAGAGCAGGAGCAGCAGTGTGCACCTTTATGAGTCCCAGGCACGATGATCAGAAGATCAGTGAGGAAAGCTCTTGGCATAAAGGGGCAGGGAAATGGCCCAGCCAGCTGCTCTCTGAAAATCCCCTTGGAGAGATGGCTGTCCCCAGCACTGCACCCAGAGGTGGCCTTTGCACCCACAGGGTGTGGAGATTTCCAGTGGGCTGTATTGCTGAGTTTCTGCTCTTTGTGCAAGGACCTCAAAGGTGCTACAAGGCAGAGCACTGCTGGAGGAAGAGGAGAGTGTCTGAAGGTCAAAGCTGTGGGTGCAGCAAGGGCAGCTGAAGTCACTTGGGAAAAATGGGAGAAAATAGACACGTGGGCAGATGAGCATGGTCAGCTCCTGACCTCTGCTTCACATCTGCTGGGTTGTTACCTGGTTTTCTTTCACTGCCCTTCCCACCATCCACCTTCCTGGGCACTCTGCTTTGGGCTGTAGGCAGGAGGTGAGCAGAGGCAGATCCATAAGTCCTGGGCTTGGAAGCAATAGAGGGCAGCCTGTGCTGAGCCTGGGCACCCTGCAATCTGGGCACGTTTCAAGTCTCGATAAGTCCCTGAAAGAAACTCCTGGATGCTCAAGGGCTGTGCTTTCACAACCAAAGTTAGAGTTGCAACCTCCATCCGGAGGAGTGGCCCTTTCACCAGGTGATATCCATCTTGGAGAGAGGGAGGAAGAGGAGAAGGTAGGCGGTGAGTAGGAAAGGAGATATCACTGCAGGTGGCTGTTGAGCAGTCCTGTGATACAGCGAGCAGAAGATGCCCAAGGAATTGTCCAGACATGAGCTGTCCTGAATTGCCCCAAAGAGTTCACACCGGGCACTGTTGTCCTTTACAGCAGGTTTGATACATGGAGGATTTCCCAAGCCTGGAGTTCTCCAGGCAGAGCGCTGTGTCTCACTGGTAAAACCCCTGCCAAGGAGATCCCTCGGTGACGTTGGCCTGTGACGTTTGTCAGCAGAGCAGGTGGAAGGAGCCCTGAGGCCCAGAGGCCGTTCAGGGGTGGCTCCTCTGGGCAGAGATCAGCATCACCAAGGTGAATCAAAGCACTTTGGAGATGCAGCTTTTAGAGATAACAAAGGAAGGAGCAAAACTGATTCCAGTGCTGTCTGAACTGCTCATCTTCCACGTGTTTTGGGTACCAGCCTATGTCCACCTGAGCTCATGCCACGAGCTTTAGTCAAGCTCACCCTGACTTCTGCAGCCCTTTCTGGAGTCACCAAAGGTTTGGCTCCTGTTATCTGCTGAACTTGAGTTTTCTTTCAGCTTCTCAGCTCCATGGGTGGAGGTGCAGAAAGAGGATGGGATGCTGAGGTGGCCCGGGAGCTCCAGGCTCAAGCATCCAGTCCCTCGAGTCCTGGGAGGTTCGTGCGTCACTGCTGCTGAAATCCCCAGCCAGGAGGGCTAGGAGAGGCAGGGATGATCCTAAACAAAAACAAAGTGCTGGCTGGGCTGCCAGCATTGCAAAAGGACATTGCACCTGCCTCATCCTCCTCAGTGGCACAGGCAGCAGGGCGGCTCAGGCTGCTGGGGCTGGGGGCAAGCACCTCGTTGATTTCAGGGACCACAGATCCATGCCAGTGACACCACCACAGTCAGTCCTATGACATCACTCCTTCTAATCCCCACGTCATGCCCTTAGTGGTGACAGCACAGAGCTGGCTGGGATGCAGTGTCCCTGTGGATACTGGCCTGAGGTCCTGGGACAGGAGCACACAGGGTGACAGTGCCCCACACTGAGGGGCAGCACCTTGGCCAGGATGCACAGACAGGCACAGAGAGAGGGGACAACAGTGAGGGACTGCAGTGGGGACCACAGCTTCATCTGAGATGAGCTGCACCTGCTCCTCATCCTTGCTGTGGACGTGGCAGCAGAGCCTGGGGAGGGAGGGGAGGTGTCACAGCTGTGTCCCCCAGCCCAGGGAGCCTGAATTCCCTGCTGTCGAGAGGATGGGAGCTGGGACACGCTGCCGTGCCGTGCCGTGCCGTGCCGGGCTGGGCTGTGCCGTGCTGTGCCGTGCCGTGCCGTGCCGTGCTGTGCTGAGCCGTGCTGAGCCGTGCTGAGCCGTGCTGAGCCGTGCTGCTCTCACGTGTGCTGAGCGGGGCACACGCCGCTGCCCGGGCCCGGCTGATTCACACGCGGAGCCGGGGCCGGGCTGCCGTGGGAAAGCGCGCCCGCCATCGCTCCCGAGCGCCGAGATTGCTTCAGCGGGGGTGCAGCCAAGATCCATTTCACAGAGGGCAGAGCAGATCTCGGCTGGGATTTACCAGTGACTAAGCATGTGCTGGCACGGGCTGCCCCAGCGTGAGAACCGCAGGGCTGCTCCTTCTCCGAGGTGTGCCTGGTTGCTGCCCTGAGCCCCACTGCCTCGGGGACATCGGGCATGCCACTGCTTCAGTGTTGAGTGAACCCCACTGCCTCGGGGACATTGGGCTGTGCCACAGGGGCACCAGTGTCAGCGGACTGGGTGGCACTCAGAAGCCTCTGGGGGCTGCAACTCCCCAGTCCCCTCCTCGCAGGCTGGACTCTGCCCTTTCCTTACCCCTGTGGCAGCATGGTGTGAGCAGAGCCCCTGCATTCAGCCCACCCAGCACATCATCCCCAGGACAGGACTGGGCCGTGGGCAGGAGCTGCCACCCCCACCCCGGGCCTGGTACAGAGGCTGGGGTGACCCTGAGATGTTGCAGAGAGGCCAAACCCTTCTCTGTCAGGTCATGGCCGCTGCGGGGCCACAACTAATCCTGCCATGAGGGATCTGTAGAAACCAAACTTTCCTGAGAAGGAACAACCATCTCTTCTCCAGCAGAAAGGCTCTCCACTTCCCTACCCTATATACAAAAGATCCACACAGAAACTTGCTCCACATCCCCAGGTAGTGACAAGGAGACACAGTAGGGAGCCATGTCCCTGGGCAGGAGCCAAGCATCAAACCTGAGGCCACCACTGCTCCCTGCAAAGCAGCCTTGCAGCCCAGCCTGTGGACATGGCAGCCTTCCCCACTCACTTCATCTCTTTTGGCTCATTTTGGCAATGCATTAAAAAAAATTAACTGCAATTTTTTATTACAGCAAATTGGCGCTGCTGCTTAAGTGGCTTATCTGGCTCCTGAGCTTGTCCTCTGTTTTTGGGAAGCTGAAGGTGGTTAAGGCCCAGAGGCTGGGGGTTGGCATGGAGCACAAAGCCTCTTGGCTGCTGTGCAAGTCAGGGGATTTCCACAAAATTCCCTTTTAAAAGTGATGCAGTGGCTTCCATGTCATTTGGGTGCTTCCAAATCCACCCCTTGTCCATCTCTGTCTGTCTGTCCATGCTGCTACTCTGCAGGGCTGGAGCAGCAGGGCCTCAGGGAACTCAAGTGTCCTTTCTGGCCAAAAGGATGGGGAGTGGGTGCTGTTTTTGTGGAGGCTGCCAGTGGGAATCACATCCTGCTGCAAGGCAGTGCTGGGCCATGGTGGCAAGCTCGTTCCCAGACAAATCCCCCTGCCCCGTTCCTCCTGCAGGCAGCAGTGTGAGAGCAGGGCCATCGCTGCCCAGTGCCATGAACTCAGCTCCAGCCCCAAACCTCAGAGCAGCCGCCAGCCCGCACCAGGGCCTGGCTGGGAGCTGGAAAAGTCCTTCTGGTTTCAACAGGCTCTGGAGCAAAGCCTCTGGCAGGGAACTGACTTGTTCTGGTTGATGAAGTTGCTCACCTCTCTCCCGCCTTGCCTTGGGTGCCGCGTGCTGAGAACGCTCTGCCAGCAGAAAACAGCCCCTAAAAATAAACAGCTGACAAAAGGCGTTGGGCACATCCCAGCACCCAGCTCCCAGCCCAGGAGGGAGGGGAGAGGAAAGGGAAGGTGTCAGGGAGCCCGCTGTGATGCTCCCGGGGAGCTTTAGTGCTGCTCACTCTGGGCAAGTGCATTTGGCTGCCAGCTGTGCCCTGTGCTTAGCCCCAGGCACCATCCCTGGCTGCTCCTCAGCAGTGGGATTTGGGGAGCTCCTTGGGGTCCAGCACCTGGCACAGGCGGGCACTCAGACCTGTCTGGGTACACTTTGGCAAATAAAAGGTGGGGTAGAAAATGTGACTCAGTGTTCACAGTGCTGCAGCAGAGCCAAGCCAAGCGGAGTCAGATGAGAGTCCAGAGTGTTTTGGTGTCCACAGACATCCTCCCCAGCCTCTGTCACACAAGAGAGAACAAATCTTGAAGCCACAGCCCAGACTTCGCGTGTCTGCTTGATGCTTTAAGGTGTTTTCTGGCCGGGGAGTCAGGGTGGGCAGCAGTGCCAGCAGCCTGGCTGAGCACACACAGAGGGAGCACCTCTGGAGGGGGTTCTTGGGCTTGTGGCTGGTGCCCACCCTGCTCAGTGGGACAGGCCTTGCCCTGGTTTCCCCTGCTGTGGTGGGGGCTTGCCCAACCTGTGCCAGGGGTGCCCAGCAGGGGTTTGTGCTCTGGGCAGGCAGGAGGTGCCTGGGCAGCACGATGGCATCTCACTGGTCTCCCCCTCTCTCTCCTCTCAGGTATGCAATTGCAACAAGTACCTGAAGGTCCCACAGAAGAGGATGAGGCAGCTGGTGGAGAGCAGCAGACAAGTGTCAGGGGAGCACAATGCAGGTGAGTGGGTGGGTGCCCAGAACTGGGTGTGATCCCCCTTCCTGTGCCCTTCCCTGGGACTCCCTGCCCTGGACAGAGCAGGACCAGCCCCCTGGGCCTGGGGCTTTCTCAGAGGGGGCTCGGGGTGCCCTGCCACCAACCTGCCATGGGGTGCAGACTCACTGAGCTCTTTCAAGTCCGTTTTATGTCTGCCCTGGCTGCCCTGTCCTGCCCTGCAAGGCAAGTGGTCGTGCATGGGATTGCCCAGCCCGGGGGGGTTGGTGACACGCTGACAAGTAGCTCAAGTGACAGCCTGAGGCCATCATCACCTGCACGTGAAAAACTCAGCTTGGGTGGTGAAATGCCTCCTGGCTGGGGCTGCTCCTAGTGCCTTCCTCACCTGCCGAGTGCCTCTTGAATTAGGTCAGACCGCAGGGAGGTGAGTCAGTGCCGCCTGCACAGCCAGGCTCCAGCGGGCTCCGGGGAGGGAAGGCTTCTCAAGCCGTGCCCCGAGCTGCATTGACCCACACGCACTCCTTCCCAGAGGAAGACACGTTTTGGTGGCAAACGACACCATCGCAGGCACCCTGGAATGGGACAGTGCCCCTGTTGCTGCTCCAAGCCAGCCCGGGCTCCGCTTCCAGCCCCTTTGTGCATCACTTCCGCGTCTCCTGGCTGCAGGGAGCGGAGGGAAGTGGCGGCTGCCCGGCGCTCCCAGCCGGCTGTGGCTTTGCTGGGAGCTGCACGTGTGGCTCTGGGGATGAGGAACGTGGTGGGGTGGCTTTTCCCATGGTGCCGGCAGCCTGGGAGTGCTGAGCTTCCCCAGGGGCCGGGACATCCTCCCCGGTGGTTTCTCTGGTGAGGGCACTCTGTGCGTGTGTATCCAGCGACCAGCCGGGCCAGTTCAGCCAGTTTCAGAGTATGGGAAATAGAAATGCTGTGGTTTGTGTTCAGAGGGAGCCGTTTCCCCTTCCCCCTTCGGGATGGGGTTGATGGAGCCAGGAGGGTCTCACACAACACCGTGGCTCCTCCACTCAGGCTCTTCAGGGACCATCTTGCTCCACCCTTTACACCCCATCTGCCACACCCCGTGTCCCTGTCGGGCCATGCAGTCTCGTGGTGGGTCCTCCATGTCCCTGGGGGGGGTGGGGGTTCATGGGGAAGGAGCAGGTGGGACACCTGCACTGGCCATGTCGCTCATGACCTTGTCAGGGAGCATCCTGCAATGGGGAACATCCTCTGCCCCGAGCAGGCAGGGGCAGGGACCAAAGGTGCCACAGCATCCCCAGAGGGCTGGTGAGGACATGAAACAGAAGCTGTGATTCCTGGACAGGTGGGCACAGCAGGGCACTGGCACCCACCCAAAGTGAAAACCCCTGGGGACTTGCCAGCAGGGTCCCCTGTGACCCGGGGTTCTGGCCATCCTGGGGTTTCCATTTCTAATTGGATTTTCCTAGGAGCTGCGGCGATAGTTTCAAGCCCGGACAGCTTTGCTCTATGATGCCTTTTTCCCAGTGGGATGCTCTGAGCAGCTCAGGTGTCTGGAGCAGAGAGAGGGGCAGGGCTGTGGGTCACCAGAGGGCACAGGCAAGTCCTTGCTGGAGGCAGTGACAGATTGTGGCTCCCAAGTGACCCAGGGGAACGGGCTGTGTCACAGGCTCTTGTCTGGCATGGGGAGCTCTTGCTTAGTCAATGCAGTAAAACCAGCTGGCATGGGGCCCCAGAGCTCGGTGGGTGCTCTGCCAGATGAAATCTGGTCTCTGGGAAAGACAAGGATGTAGCACATTCCATTGGGTTGGGAGTTGCCAAACAGAGGAGGCGAATTTAATTGTAAAATCCCCCCTCACCATCTAAAATGTGCTGCAAAAGATGAAAACAATGGAGCCTGCTACCCTTGGGTCTGTGTGCTGAGCAGGCACGGTGGAGCCTCCACTCCCAGGCTGGGTGGGCATCCTCCTGACTGGCTGCCAGTGCTGGGTCTCTGGGCACAGGTGCAGGATAAGTCCCTGCACTGGGTGGCAGGATGGCATTGGGCAACTCGGGCACCCACCTTGCCCCTGCCAGCCTGAGCAGTGACTTGGGGTTTCTTTCCCTTCTCAGCCCGTGGCTTTGCCCCGAGCCTGGGGAAGAGCCAGCAGAGGCAGCTCAAGGCAGGTGGGAGGAAGAGTTGCAGACCCCGGTGTGGGGACGGCTGGCTGGCAGCACCAAGCTGGGGTGGCATCTGGACTGTCCCTTCTCTACAGCCACCAAACTGGGGCAGCTGAGGGCGTGGGCTGGTGGGAGCCGCTCCCCTTAGCCAGGAGCTCTGATGGACGGCGGGAGGAGCCCCCTCCGCATCCCCAAAGCCCTACGGCTGGACGCGTCCCTGATCTACAGGATTTGGCTTTGCTGTGAGCAGCACATTTGCCTCGTTGACGTGTGGGAAAGGTGTGAGATAGATCCCTGTGCTGTCCCAGGAGTGTTCCTGCAGCCATGGATCCTCACTGCCTTGTACCACATTCAGTTTGTGGGGCCAAGGCACCCCCATTGTCTTAGGCTGCTCTGAACACTTTGGCATGGAAGAGATGGGTTCCTAAGGGATTGCACCCCTGGATCCAGGGCATCCCCTGCCCCCTTCAGCAACACCATGCACTGAGGCTCTCTCTTCTCCAGGGTGCAACAGAACAGGAGAATCCTCACATCCGCAGGTGGGGCAGGGATGGGACCGGGGGCTGCATTGGTGAGACCAGCTGGAAACATCCCCCAAGTCTCAGCTGGATCGTGCTCTGCCAGCTTTCCCTCTTCAGTGGAATTTCACTTGCTCGTATGGAAAAGCACGGCAGGGCTAGGACTCGGTGACATCGTTGTGTGTGCCAGTTTGCCGAGCTGTGCTGTGCCTGCTGGCAGGGGCACTGTGCCCAGCATGCCCCGGGAAGGAGCTGGGGGCCATTCAGAGCTGGGGACCATCGCACACTGCTGCCCAGCACTGGCTGCAAGGGCTGGCAGGGCTCTCTTCACAGCGGCACGGGGAGATGAGAGCAGCTGGAGCTGCCTCTTGCTTGAGCTCATCCTCCCTCCTCCACCCTGGGAACATCTTAAGATCATGGCCAGGCTGCTGCAGCCCAGGTTGCACAATCCCGGGTCCTTTGTCCTTGTCTTATCTGCCTTATCGAGGAGGAAAAGATAACCAGGCATCTTCAGTGCCTTGCAATCAGCACATTTCTCAGGCTTGTAACTCCTCTTATCAGGCTGATCTCTCACCGCGGCCGAGGTTTCCCATGCACCTTTGTACTCCAAGAATGCTCCCAGGTCTGTGTTCAGCCTTGTGCAAAGCCTGGACAAAGCTGTGAGCTTTCTCCCAGACCCCCCAGCCCTGGCTGTGGCTGAGCCCTGCACGCCGTGGCGATGGCTCTGCTGTGGTAGGTGCAGGGCTCGGGGCTGGCCTAGGGCTCGGGGCTGGCACAGGGCTCGGGGCTGGCACAGGGCTCGGGGCTGGCGCAGGGCTTGGGGCTGGCACAGGGCTGCCAGACCCGCAGCCTCTCCAGAGGCAGCAGGAGCTGCCAGGTCCTTGCCTGAGCCAGCCAGGACAGGCACCCGGCTCCCTCGCCCCAAGGCCTTGGTTCGGGCTGGGGTGTCACAGAGGGACCTGGGCTAGAAACAGAGCCCGTGGGGTAGGATTTTGGGCAGCAGTACCTGGCTTCCTGGGAAGTTGTTGGCTACCACCCTGACCCTGAAACCCTGGGGGCGCCTAGGGCTCACACAGCAGGGACAGGTTGTTTCCCAGCCAAATCAGGGCTGTGTGGGCTGGGAAAGGGGAATGGGCACAGGTTCAAAGGAGGTTTGCCCTGATCCTGCTCTGTCCCAGCTTCCCAAGCCCTGCTGTGTCCCCCTGTCCTGCCATGGAAGTCCCAGTGCTGTCCAAGTAATGATGACCCTGGACTCCAGTGTTGCAGCTGACAGAACAGACTGGAGGGACTGCAGGTCACCAGTCTCACCATCACGGTGTCATTTCAGTGTGACAGTCACTAAGAGCCCCTCAGTGTGGGGGAATGTGCATGCCCCTGCCCACGGGATCCCACCTCTGAGAGTGGCCCTGCTCAGCTCAGGAAAGAACCTGATGCAGAAATAAGCAGAATGGGGGTCCCGGAGCACCGCCTCTCTCCTGGACACAGTGGCATTTGCTGGCCGTGAGACATTTTGGTGGGAACAGCAGCAGTTTTTGCTGTTCCCATGGGATTAATTCCCACAGACGAGCAGGGCTGGGCAGGATCTGGCGATGTCAGTGGGTAGCACGTGCAAGGCCAGGAGGAGATAGCTCTTCTGCTGAGCGCTGCCCAGTGAGGGACAGTGCCGAGGAACTACTGCTGCTGCCTGTGGAACTCTGCAGCACTCACAGGGAGGTGCTCAGCCTTGGGGGGCTGGGGGCTGCAGGGCTCAGCCCCTCACCCAGGCTCTGTCATCCTCAGGGTGACCCAGCCAAGAGGGGGAGAGGTGAGCGAGAGGCGAAGGGGTTTTTATTTTCAAGATGTTTCATAATGGGATTATTAGTTCCCAAGAAGTGTTTCAAATCGATTTGGGAAGGAATCGCTTTCCTTTCTCCTCCGCGGGGATGCGGTGGGAATCCAGCCTTTGGTGTGAACCTCACAGAGCTCTGGAAGCCACAGATCTGACAACTCCCAGCATGCTGGGAGACCACGCTGGGGTCCCCACGGCCCCATGCACTCTGCACTTGCCTTTTGCTCCATCTCTGGTGTAACTCCAGGGTGTGCAGCATCCAGGCGAGCTGGGCTGCAGTCCCAAGGGAGCCATGGCTCCACTGGGGAGGCCTCTGCCTGTCTGAAAAGGGAGAAAAAAAAGCCTCCTTCAAACCTCCCCCTTTCCCCAGGAAAACCCTGTTTTTCTGGGGGATCCAGCCTTTCCCAGTTCAGTTTTCCTGCGTGCCCAGCTGGCATCTTGTGCCTGGTGCCTGGTGGTCCTTTCACCCTGTCGGTGAAGGGAGCACAGGCATCTTCAAAAGCTCTGGGAAGAATTTGGTGGGAGGAGGAGAAGGGGCTTTACAAGCTCCCATTCAGAAATGGTCACTTTGAAGTGATGTAGCATTTTCAACCCTTTGAAGAGCCACAATTAGGAGGGGGCTGGTGCAAGCAAAGGCAAAACTAGGGGGTGACCATCACGGCCTTTCTATCCTCAAGCTTTTAAGGGATGAACTTTCCCTCCCTGCCTGCCTTTTTCCCACGAGCCCAGGGGGGTGGGATTGGGGTGTTTGGAGGAGCTGGAGGTTTCCCATCCCCCCATGCAGGGAAGGAGGGGTCTGCCATTGGCTTTGCCCACCAGCAGCAGGACAGAGGAGGGAACATGCTGGAAGAGAGCAAATTGCTCAGGATCCCTGCAGGCATACAGAATGTCAGTGTCTGTCAGTGCCCTGGTGCTATGTCCTGGCCAGGGAATTTTTAGGCTCCATGGTGGGGAAGGCTGTTGGCCATGGGTGCTGGGTGCTGGCAGTGTCATTTCCATTGCATTGGATCTAAAATCCCCACCCAGGGTCAATATCCTTCCCTTCAGGGTCTGGTGCTTGAGAGCAGGGAGGATGGGAGAAAAAAGAGTGCCCAGGCTGAGGCCACCCCATGCCACCAAACAGGAGTGGCACAGGGCAGAGGAGGTGGGAACAGAGTGAGGACAGAGCCCCTGCTCCTGCCATGGGGATCTGCCACCTACTAGCTTTATCCTGGAAGATCCTCTGGGAAATGGATCCTCCTCACATCCCTGCTCTGGGTGGCTCAGGAATCTCCCGAGAGCAGACCAGGTGTTTCACCACTTGCCAGAAATTGGAGAAAACAGGAAATTGAGGTCACTGTTCTCCCTTTAAGGACAGATGCCAGTGTCCAAAGCAGATGCAGGGGGTGAAGGAAAGGCCAGTCTGTGAGTGGGGCCATGGGGCACTTGCCCAGGGCACAGCCCTGGTAAACCTGACTCTTGCCCAGTGTCTCAGACGGGGCTTGGGGCTGCTTCCCCCTGTGCTGTGGTAGCAAACCTCAAACTAGTGCTGCTGCTGGGCAGTGTGGTGGGCAAGGGCTGGCCTGCAAATGCCCCCTGAGAACACCTCCAGTGACAGCCATGACCCTCAGCATGGCTGCTTGTGTACTGGGAGCTGAGGCTGACCATTCCCCACCAGTTTGGGCTGGTCTTTTTCCCTGGGAGGTGTGGAAGGTCTTGGGGGGCTCTGCGGAACCCCCCTGAACCAGGGGCTGTTGTGAGCTGATCCTTCCACACCTCCCCTGGGTTGTGGCTCTTTCTGCTCATGCCATGAGCCCAGACCCCCTGAACAGCTGGGGGATGACTCTGCCAGGACAGGGCAGCTCTGCCAGGGTGGGATGGCTGTTTCAGGTCTGTCCCCAGCCGTGTGTTCCCTCACGATAATCCTCACGCAGCATGTCCCAGCTCCCGACGGCCTGGATGCAGAGAAGGGCCAGCTGGAAATTTTGGTGTCCCTTTCGGTCCCAGCTGGCTCCTGACAGGGTCCCTGTGATCCTGCAAAGGGTCGGACAGACACCCCAGAAGTGCCGCTGGAGCGATGCAGGATGCCTTTTGTTGTCTTAATTGGTCCCTGGGCAGGACAGACCCCCCTGCCCAAACGGAGTCATCCCGCAGCAATAACTGCAGCCTGTTCCCGGCTGCCAGGCTCCCTGATGGATGGGAGGCAGCTCAGCCCTCGGCTTCCGCTGCCCGGATCTGGAGGGCGGCCGTGCCCCCGCTGCGGGCGGGAGAGCTCTCGCCGGGGGCGCTCGGTGTGCGATGGCAGCGATGCCCCGTCGCGGGGAGCAGGGCTGGGGGCGTGCAGGGGACACGGCCCCGCGTCGCTGTGCCCCAGGATTCGCGGTGGGAGGTGGGGGAGGCACAGGCTGGAGATGGGTTCACGCACAGCCCAAAGCCCCGCGTCCGCGGGCAGGGCGGGAGAGTCGCGGCTGTCATTAGCAGCTGATAACGGTGGTGGTTTAATTAAAACAGCAGGAAGGGCTTCCCTGCTGTTTGTTCGCCCCATAATGCGGCCGGGGGTAGGGGCACAGCCCAGCTCCGAGAAGAGCCTGGCCTGACCTTTTGCCAGGAAGGCAAATACACTGCACGCAGAGCAGCAGCAGCGCTGGTGCCATTACCCAGACTGAACAGACCCAAAAACACAGCGAAGGAGCTGCAGGAGGTGCCAGGCAGCTGCAGGGGAGCAAGGGCTGCATGGGTGCCACACTTAGGGCAGGCAGCTGCTGGATGCTGGTAACCAACCACCTTCTCCCAAATTCAGGGGATGCTCCTCCCTGGGACGCAAGGCAGAGCCTGGAGCCCTGCAGGGATGACAGGCCCCTCACAAGGGTCGCTCACGTGGTTGAGCACAGATTCCACTCATCACACCAGTGACTGATGATTCATGTGCTGTCTCCTCTCTCCACAGGGAGCCAGAGCTGCGATGTCACCGAGCCGGACTGTGACACAGCCCAGCCTGGCTGCACCCCGCACAGCGAGCAGACAGCGGGGACAGAGCAGTGCAGGGCAGCCACGGTGCTGGCAGGGGACACAGTCTGGCAGGTCGCTGCCATCCCCCCTGGGGTGCTTGACAGAGCTGAGCTCACCGACTTCTACTGCTGCACCCACTGTGGGAAAGTGTTTTGGGAAGGGTCCCATTTTGGACGCATTGTGTCCCAGTTTCAGGATGTTCTTGTGGCCTCTGAGGACACACAGAGCATCTATGAGCTGAGTTGAGCTGAGCTGAGCTGAGCTTAGCTGAGCTGAGGGGGAGCACGAGGACTCCACAGGGAACAGGGACTGCCTGGGGAACCTCAGGAGATTTTGGGCCTTGAGTTTCCAGAGAGAAGCTGGAAGTGGGGAGGGGGGAGCTCTCATTTTGGGATCCACCACGGAGAGCACTTTCACAGGTGCACCAGTAGTTTGCAACAGCCCAAAAATACATGGCTTCCATGAGATCAATAAAGCAGAGATAGCTGAAGAATGGACCCTTTGCTTTATTTCTGCCCCTCTCCAAGCTACGCATGGTGAGACAGAGCCCTGCTAAGCAAACCCACCACCCCAGCAGTGCTGACCCCAGCACACCCACTCGCCCCAGTGCCCCTCTGCCCGGCCACTCATGGGGAGCTGGAGCTGCATCCCCAACAGCAGCACAGGGCACAGACCATCCTGAGCACTCCCAGCCCATGTGACATGTGCCACATCTCCAGCCATCCCCAGCACTCTGCTCACCCTGACCTGTGCTCCCAGCACTCCTTGGAGGCAACTGCTGGGGGTCTGGGGGGGGCTAGGCATTGCTCGGCTCAGGGAAATCTCTGGGTACACCACGATGCCCACTGGCACCTGCACCCCCTGTGCTGGGGCCTGGGTTGCCCCAGCAGGGCCAGGCTGGTCCTGTGGGCATCCCACTGATGCCAAAGCTGCCAGCCCCCTCCTGTGCTGGGGAGGTGCCTCAGGACAGCCCCATGTCCAGGCTCTGTGCCAGGTGCACAGCAGAGGCAGTGATGTGTGTGGGCCCACCAATACCAGGACCTGGCATCGCTGGTGGGACTGGCCAGCCTCTAGAGGAGGCTGCGTGTGCCATGGAGATCCCAGGCCAGGTCCTGCAGCTCCAGGGGCTGCTGTCTAGTGTCTCCTGATCCATGGCCGGGCTCACACCATTCCATCCTGAACTGAGGAGCATCTGCAAAAGTCCTCCTCTAATCTGGTCAGGCCCTGCTGTTATTGTTGAGAGGGCCTGAGGAGCTCTTGGCTGAGGTGTGACATTTATGGATCAGTGAAGCACCTGCCCAGGCAGCTCATGCTGCAGTGCAGGACTCATTTTCCTTCTTCCAAAGCTCCTGGCCACACAGTGCCAGGGGCTCCTTCCTCCCAGGGACATCTCACACTCTGGCTCAATACTTTAACAAAAGAAAAAAACACTTTTCCACTTTAAAGATCCCTTTTTTTCCAAAAGATCCATAATATTAATGCCTGAGCATTAACTGGTACAAGTGACCCTAAAAGGCAGCCATCCCCACACTGCCAGAACTGGGCCCTGAGCAGCCCAAGCCCCCCAGGCTCCACACGGACTCATCCTTGTGTCAGCACCCTGCTTCTTCAGTGTTTGTTCTGGGAGGGCAGAAACTGGGGATGAGGCAGAGCAGGAATTCTGCAGAGCCTCCAACTGCCAGCCCCCACAGCGTGTGCTGCTTCATCATGCCATGAAATAAACCTCTCCAAAAGGGGATGAACCTTTCCAGGCCCTGCTTAGGGTAAGCTGCTGAGCCACATGCACATCTGACCACACATGGGCACTTCTGGCCTTTGCTTGCTGGGTTTTTCAGAGCTGTGGTTTCACCTTCATCTGCCACTGCTTCCACTGTGGAGGGGAGCTCATGGGAGATGGGGACATGTGGCCCTGTCCCACACCTGGGGACAGCTGCCCAGAAGGTGCCTTTCCCTTTGATCCCTGGGGACAGTAGGGTCACCTCCTGGCCAACTTCAGGACTTTATCTGCTTGAGAGCTCCCCCAGTTTAGGGGTGACTTGTGCTTACAGTCAGGGCTGTGCTAGGGCAGGGTCCCCTGGCTGGGACTTGTTCTAGGACACCAACCCCAGGGCAGAATCCAGCAAGTGGTGTGTACCTGTGGACATGGCATAAAACAGCTCCCACAGGATTCCATCCAGCTCCTGGGGACAGGACAGGACCCAGGACAGGACCCAGCACAGCACCTCTTCCTTCCTGCTGCTCGCAGGAGGTGGTGCAGTGAGGTCACCACCAGTCACAGACACAGCCAACAGCAAATTCCACATAGGATCAACCTTGAGGAGCATCCAGGAGGTAATGAATTGTCCAGTTTTGAATGGTGGATACATATCAAAGGGAATTAAAGCAGCTTTCTAATCAGCCTACAAGATTGTTTCCTTATCTTGCTGCTTAAAAAAAAATAATTACAAAATCCCATTGTCTGTGTCATACTAATGTTTAACATTTATTAGGGCAGTAATGAGCCCTCCTTGGTTTTATGGAGCCATTTGATCCTGCATGGGAAGGGCAGCCCCAGCAGTGTTCTGGCAGGGATGAACACTCAGGGTGGGCTGTCCACTCCAGAGCCCATGGATCCCCCAGCTGCTTCACCTGTGTTCAGCTCCTGCCTTGGCATGACAGGATGTGATCATGGGGGACCCTGGGATAAAATAGCACTGAGGAAGGGTTTTATTGCTCTTTATCATGAATGAGATCTGGCAGAGCAGCATCCATCCCTCAGCCCTGGGAAACCACACACTGCATCGGATGCCTGACAGTTCCTCTCCTCTCCCTGTGTACTCCTGCACATCCTTAGGAGTTTGTCGGGAACAAGGTGTTTGACACTCAGGCCAGCTTTAGTTTATAAATGAATATATCAACATTGTTCCTCATCAGGCAGGAATGCACTTCCCTCCCTTCTCCCCCACCTTATCCCCATCCCCTTCCGAGCAAACTTCCTTCCTCCTGTAATCTGGAGCGGAAACTTCACCACATTGACCGGCTCACAGAAATCAGCTGTGTTCCCTGGTGTGACTTTGTGCCTTGAACTAGGGCTGGTTGGTTCCTAAGGCAAGGCACAGGAGGAGGAGGAGGAGGATGGATGCCCATCTTCATCCCGAAGCTGCTCTTCCAGCTGGATGCTCCAATGTTGCTCGGCTGCCATTTTCAAACAAACCAGTGTGGTTTTGGACACAGATCCAGCCCAAGCAGGCTGTGAGCTCCAGCCCTTGTGCTGCCCCACACTGCGAGAATGTTGCTCCCACAGGGCAGGGTCACTGCTCACCAGTGAGGGGAGAGGAGAGAGGTGTCTTTTGAGGAGAGACATTCGCATCAATTGGGGGATGTTTGCTCCCTGGGGAATAGCCCAGGACCAAACCTTTCTCATCAGCCTGCCAATATGTGGCCATGACCCTTAGGCAGATGAGCTTCTACCACTCATCAGGTATGTGTCCCATGGGGGCTGTGGCCGTGTCACCCCTGAGCCTGCTTAGATCCCAGGTTTGTCCTCATGGAGCAGTCAGCAGGTACAGAGGCCACTCCCGGTGGGCTGTAATGAGTCTTCTGGGGGAGCTGTGCAGTGGGAGCAGTGGGGTGACATATCCCCATCCCACAGTCACCCCCAAAGGAGTGGCCATGCAGTGCAACCAGACTGCCCAGAGCAGCTGTGGCTGCCCCATCTCTGGAAGTGTCCAAAGCCAGGATGGACAGGGCTTGGAGCAAGCTGGGATAATGGAAGCTGCCCCTGCTTGTGCAGCTCTCAGACCACGGGTGACCCCTGAGACCCCCCTCGACCTCTTCCCCACCAGGGACAGGGATCCCCTTTCCTGCTCCCAGAGGTGAATCCGCACAAGGGAGATTGTTCCCCCGCAGCAGTCACAGCCCCAGCTGGCCTCCCTGCATCCCCACACCCTACATCTCCGCAGTGGGGCAGGCGGCATTGGCCGAGCCCCGCGTCTCCCCGCCGGGGCTCCGGCAGCCGCTTTGCCAAAAAGCCGGGAGGCGAAGCGCCGGCGTGGCCAGCGGCGGAGGAAACCTCCGCGCTTCCTCCGGCTCCGGGGAGCCGAGCGGGCAGGGCGCTCTCCCTCGCACGCCTTTCGCTGGGGCTCTGCGCTGGGAAGAAAAGCTCCCGTCTTTCCCACGCTCTCCGACACATTTTAATGAATTAAGTGGGGGCACGCCCCCTCGCCGCCTGCCCCGGATCCGTCCCCCCGGTTCTCCGGCTCCCTGCGAGGAGGCCTCGGGGGGTGGCTGGGCTCTCGCTGCCGTGTCCGCCTGGCCGGGAGGACGGGCATGACCCGCTGGGATTTTTTGGAAGAGGGCTGCGACGTGCCCAGCCCAGCGTGCCCAGCCCCGGGGCGGCTCTGTGCGCCGCCGGCGATGCCGGTAGCAGCCGGCCTTTCTCCCTCCCGCAGGCTCTCACGGGCACGGGGAAATTTGGCCGTCACGTCTCCTGAGGAGGGGAAATTTGTTCCGCACCTCTCAGCGTGACCGTTNAGTCCTGCCCCCACCTGCCAGCTCCGAACATTTGCATGGCTGGGTCCCTGCCCGGGCTCTTTTTCTCACCAGTGTCACTGGCAAATGCAGATTTGCTTGCGAGGATATAACTCTGGCCAAGCCCCAGACCGGGGAGGTGTGAGCAATTCCCACTCTCCCACGGCTCGCTCACAGGGCTCCACACCTTGCAGGATACGGCCAGTAAAGGCACAAAATTAGCTGTCCCGGGATATTTAGGAGTAAAAAGGAGAGGGCGAATCAAGAAGAGCAGAGCCCCGACCCCCAGGCCATCGCACCCACATCTGGCAGAGAGACCCCACTACCTTCCCTTTTCCACTTTTGCCGTGCTGGGTTTGCTGGGATCAGTGCCAGGGGACGGTCACGGGCTGCGGTGGCTCCGGTGCTCCCCGCACGCTGTTTGTGCTGCCGGGCTGCGCCGGCCCTCGGGCACAACCGGAGCTCCCGTGAGTCACCTTGAGTCACGGCACGTCCCGCCGCTCACCGCGGCGAGGCGACAAGGGAGACAAGACAGGGATTGCCGCCGGTGATTCCCGCTGACACCGAGCTGGGGTGATGGGGACAGAGCCAACGCCTGCTGCCCGGCACGGGGCCTTCAGGGAGACGGGACAGAGGCGGGGGTGACTCCTCTTCACTGCCCTCGGGCAAACCTGGNTTAAGGCATCGCAGCCCCGGGGCCCTCCCCCGCCTCCCGCCACGTCTTCCCCTCGCCTCACGAGAGAGCGGGTAAATCGCTGGGTGGAACTGCTGGTTTTGCGGGGCCCCATAAAGCGAGGGCAGGGGCCTCCCAGCGCCGGCCGCGGCCCCTGACAGCCCCTTNCACCTTGAGTCACGGCACGTCCCGCCGCTCACCGCGGCGAGGCGACAAGGGAGACAAGACAGGGATTGCCGCCGGTGATTCCCGCTGACACCGAGCTGGGGTGATGGGGACAGAGCCAACGCCTGCTGCCCGGCACGGGGCCTTCAGGGAGACGGGACAGAGGCGGGGGTGACTCCTCTTCACTGCCCTCGGGCAAACCTGGCTCCTGCACGGACCCCCAGAGCTCCCAGCCCTGAGCCCATGGCAGTGCCCTGTGTCAGCGCTGCAGAGGCCCCATGTCTCCGCGGCACAGGGACATCCTGGGAGAAGCTGCAGAGACACAGGAGAGCAGAGGGGGGGTCTGCAGCCCCCAGCAGCAGCAACATTCCAATCCTTCCTATTCCATGAGGACGATGGACTGCAGCACACATTAGAGAGGTGTGACAGGGAGAGCTCTGGCCTGGGGAAGCCAAACAGACAGACAGAAACCAGACAAATGGAATTGGGATCGAGATTAGGATGAGATGGGCATCGGGTGGGCACAGGTGGGGAGATGGGGATGTGGATTGAGATGGGGGTGGGGATGGAGATGGAGACGGGGATGTGCATGGGCATAGGATGAGGGTGGAGACAAGGACCGGATGGAAATGGGGAGATGGGCATGGAGATGGGGATGGATGTGAAGATGGGAATGGGATAGGAATGGAGATAGGGATGAGAACAACTAGCTGCAGAAATTGGCTTAGAAAAGCAGACCCTTTATGGGAGGAGAATGAGGAACTGCTTCAACATCTCCTTACAGCCTAAATCCAGGTGGGATGAGAAGGACCCAGACAGGGCAGGAGTGGTCCCAGGCTACTCCAGCTGCTGGGAAAAGCCATGGGAACAGGCCGTAGGGCAAGTCACATTTGAAGCTCAAGGCCACTGTCCTCCAGCCGTGCAACAGACACTCCGTGATGGCACATTTCATCGGCTGGGGCTGAATTTAGCAGTTGGCCGATTTCTCTCTTTCCCTCCCCAAAAGGACCCACCAGCAGTGCCAGGTGACAGCAGCTTGCCACCTAGCTGCCCCGGCACGGCTGCTGTCACCTCAGTTTATGACATGCTCCTTCCTCTCTCCCCGCACCTCCCGCCCTCTCCTGCTGACCAAATGCCTGGGAGGCGGTGAGAGCCGGCCCGGGAGCGCCGCTTCCCACCTGGAGCCGCCGTTTGCTCCCCGAGGACCAAATGGGAACAGGAGGGGCGGGGGGAGGGGGGGGCAAGAGGGCCCTGCCGCAGGGTCCCCCCAGCACTGTTTCTGGTTGATGCACTGTTTTCGGTACTTTTTTTCCCATTTTCCCACCTCCCTGCAGTGTCCGCAGCTCTCAGCGCTTCCTGTACCAGGAACGTGGTCATCGGCTGGGCAAGCGGGTCCGACCCCGGATAAAGCCCCGAGCAGCCGAATTGAGCCACTCCAGGGCTGGCAGGACATGGTGGGGGCTACATCTTTCCCCCCGTAAATCAATCTCACCCGTGGGACCCTGAAACCCGGTGCAGCCTCCCCGGGAGCCCGCGGAACTGAACGGGGCTGGACCCCGCGAGCTGAACGCCTGCGGAACGTTGTGCTCCGTGACCTGTCCCTGTTGGCTCACGGGGACACAAACCCGCAGCGACACGGTGTCACCCCAG
>VZTZ01056959.1:531164-579663 GCA_013400955.1 Drymodes brunneopygia
ACCCGGGGACCGCCGAGGGGCTGGGAGTGCGTGTGCTCTCTTTGTGCAGGTTCGTGCTTCTATCTGTAGTCACTCAAAGCCAAGTTTGGAGTTAAATGCTGGAGCTCGTGGGAGGAGTGAGGGATGGGAAACTTATTTTTCGGTGCAGGACTCGGGACCCGCGGTGCAGCATCGTCCCTGAGCCCTGCCTGCCGGCCGTGGCACGGGAAAGAGTGCCTGGTACATCGGTTTGTGTCAGTTCAAGCATCAGTTCTTCTAAGTGCGTGGGTGACGTTCCCTGCAGCGCAAGATAATGGTGTTTATCATTAAGCTGTAGTGACTGTATGATAAGAGTCTGTTAAAAAGCTCAGCCCTGCGAGGCTTTAATAAAAGGTGGACAGTGAATACCTCTGTGTGCCCTTGGGACATCATTTCATCCCCACTGTCTTTTCTGCAATTAATACATTTGCGCTTTTCTCAGGGAGCGCTTTCAGAATTCTTTTTGTCTCAGTGTTGAGGCTTAGGGCTGCATTTTTCCCTTGGAGCTCAGTAGAGGTGATTTGTAATACAGTGTTTCAGGAGGGCACTGCAAGTGTGTGAAATCCGTCCCAAAGTAACAGTTGTGAGCCAGGTTCAGCAGTTACGTCATTGCTGTTGAAAACAGAGCTGGTTCTGGAGAGCGCTGCGAGTACCAGCTCGTCTGTGTGGATCTGGGCAGGCAGGGGAGGCAGATTGCAGAAGGCTGAGAGATTGGCAGGTGGGAAAAAGACTGATTTGTAAACGTGGCACTGGGTAATTTCTGTGAAGGCACACATGTTGGTGGAATAGAGCTTCTCTTGGATCTTGGTCTGAAATAGAATGTGATGGAGAAGTTACACGTTGGGTTTTGGGGTGTTTTTTCTTTGTTTAATATTGTGGCTGTTGCCTGTGCTTTCAGACTGAGGTTTTGAAGTGCTTTGCTTTACTAGAGAGAGCATTTGGTGCCTTTATCTGTAGCACATCTGCAGATATGCCAGATATGCTGTTTAATATATAAAACTAGTGTCTTAGCAAACAGTCCTGAATGTGAACAGCAGCAGTGTGATTGTTGAGACTGGATTTCCCATGAAAGATGGGGGTGAGGATGAGGGTGCTGCCTTGACACACAGCGCTGCATCCTTAAACACGGACTGGAGATCTGCTGGTCTCAGGCTGTTGGTTTCTGCAGAGGCTTCGTGTGGCCACAGCCCAGAACACCTGCATGCTGCACGGGCAGCTGAGGGCTGAGATAAGGTAGCTAATACCAGCTTGTGAATTATGTAAGAGCCAGGAGCTGACTTCTCAGACAGGGAAGGTTTGTGCTGCGGACAGAAGGGATCAGCTGCATCCTGCTGGCACAGGATGGGACCAGCTCTGCTCCGTGGTGACTGCATCGTGTCAGACTTGTGGATGGGCACTTGCCTGGTGTTTGTGCAAGGCCAAAAATGCCAACTGTAGCTGCACTGCTTTTTGTCTCATTAGTGAAAGCCTCAGGAAAGGTTTTTGGTTTGTGCTCTGTCTTACCAGAATTTGTGTTCTAGTTACTGCTTTATAGCTGAAAAATGCAGCTTTCTGTCACTGCCTTAAGGCAATCTTTCCAATCTCCATAGTAACTCTTCCCAGCATCACTGTTATATAATATTTATGGGAGATACAGGCTGGCTCACAAAAGGGCTTCCAGGTATCCCCATAGCCATGGCACTGGGGAGATGGGGAACGTTCCAGTGTGATGAGGTGGTCTCAGCTGAAGGTGGGCTGTGAAGGAATGTCATTACAAGGGCTGTTGCTCAGGAAGGGCAGAACTGCAAATCCTGTGCATTGCCAGTTCTCCTTTCTTGGCAAATTCCTGACATTCAGCTGGGGAGTGCAGGATGTGGTTTGGAGCCACCGCTAGCACACAAAGATCTTTACAACTCCTCTGTTTCCCTGAAACTGCCTAAACCTAAACCAAAGGGCGCTGTGATTTGTTTTACAGAAATGTTTCTTTGCTGCATTAGACCACTACAGATCCTGAATGAAGCCTGTTTTCTTCCCAGAAATGTACTTAGTGTGCTGAGAATACCTTGGGTTGTTCACTGATAAAGCAGGCTGGGACATAGGCCTTGTACCTGGCTCTGGGTGCCTCTGTGGGCCCAGAGCAGCCCCTGCTGTGCCAGCCCTAAGGCTCTCAGGTACATTTTGCAACAGACAGCCCAGTGTTTGAGGTGATGCTGAAGGCTGTGAGGTGCTTTAATGGCACTGACGGTTACAGACCCTGGGTAGAATGAAGCACTAAGTTGGACCCAAATGATTTGTTTTGATGGTCCCTCTCCCACACAGTCAACTTTTCAAAAGGAAGAGCATTGCTCATAGTCTGATTGCATTTGATGGGAAGGGTGTGCAGAAGACTGCTTGTACCACATCTTTCTTTGTTCCTTGATAAATAAGTCTTGGAGAAGTCACCTGGTATTCTTGTGTTAGTCCATGTTTGGTGTGGTATTCCAAGCTTGTGCACCAATGCTGGCTGTGTCACTGCTCCTCTCTGTCTTTCCTAGAGGAATTCTTAGTCCAGCCATGGCTCAGGCCTTTGCTTCCTTTAAAGCCTGAACCAAACTGCTGCTGGTTTGCTTAAGGGGTCGAGTGTGTCCATCACTGAGCAGCGTCTCAGCTGGCTGGAGTTGTGCAGATTCTGAAGATTCAGCCTTGCTGTTGGTTCGTTCTGTGGAGTTGGTGTGAGTTACTGAATAAACACTGATTTAAATGACTGAGGCTCATGTTTTCTAACAAACCCCATTGTGCCTGTGTAGTATGGGAGGACTAATTACATCTGAATAATGCTTGCAAAAAATTAATGTACTTTTTACAGCGTTCTTCAAGTTGTGTTTAATCACTTTATTTGTGTGCGTGCTCATTTCTCCAGTGAAAATTGTCATCCGAGGGGACAGGAACACTGGGAAAACCACACTCTGGCACCGACTGCAGGGAAAGAAATTTATTGAGGAATATATTCCAACTCAGGAGATCCAAGTCACCAGCATCCACTGGAATTATAAAAGTAAGATGGAAGAGGGTGGAGGGAGTGACAGTCATGGGACGGTGCCTTGGGGGAGGGAATTCCACTGCAGCCTCATTTGCTTCTTTCTTTTCTGTCTGCTTGGGAGACAAAATGGTCTCTCATCACTGTTTTTAATTTATTATTCATAGTTTCTCAGTCATGTTTTTAATTTTGTCAGATGCTCTGTGTTATAAGTGCTAAAGAATATGTCTGTGGAAGCCACAATTCAAGGGCAGTGTTTAATAGGTGGTCAAAGTATTTGAAAAATTTGTTATATGCTTGACATGTTAAGGAGGAGGGGTTGTTGTATAAATCAGTCTCTGGGGCCCACTCTGCTTTGGTTGTTACTGTGTTGCCTAGAAGTGGATACATGGTGCAAACTGGATTTCACTGATGAAAATATAAAGAGCATCTGGTGTCTGGGGAAGATTTCAAAAATTATTGTAGTACTGTTAGCTCTCGGCTGACTTACTGAAGCACAGAAGTGCCAGTGCCTTTTTTAAGTTCTTGCTGGAGTCTGAGTGATCAGATGTGGTTTTTAATTTTTATTTTCCTGGTTGCAAGTGGCTGTGAAAGCCCTGCATCCCACCTGGAGAAGACACTGCAGGCACTGAAGTTGCATAAGGCTGTGATTCAATGGTACATTTAAGTCCAGCTTTCAGGTTGTTGATCAAGAATGCTACAGCCTTGTGGGATGAACTCCTGACTCAATGTGAAAGTGCTCTGTAAGACTGAGTATGCTATACAAAAAGGGTCAGCAGTTGTTTGTCATTATCAGACATTGTCCATCTGCATCACTTTGTTCTTCTGTTGAATCAGTTACTTCCTAATTCCTCCCATCTGGGAGACCACCCTGTGCAGTGGGGTGAGCACCAAATTGAGTGCTGTGTCTGATTCACCACCAAATTTGCCAGGGGATAGCATGATGCCCAGGTCTTGTGATAATGCTCACGAAGCCACAGGATGTGTTCACCAGCAGATCTGCTGTGGTCACACAGAGGTTTTTCCCATCTGCAGCCAGACCTCTGTCATGGTGTATGTTAGCTGTGGCATTCTTCCCCTCACTCCTCTTCCTTTCCCTCAGGATGTCAGCACACCAGTTACTGAGGAATGAACACAGAGCTTACAAGTTGGATGGTGGAAACTGTCTCCAAAATCAAATTTGAATGCTTCAGCCTAAACAGACTTAGATCAGAGTAAGAAATAAAATTCCTCTTTCCTAGATACCCAAGTGTAAAGAATGCACTGAGTGTTAATTGTGGCTTTCTGCAGTATCATGGGTTAAAGCATCAGAGTTGGGTTTCTTCTCTGATGGGTGCAGGTAACACAACACTTGTGTTGGAGACAGCCTGGGAGTCTGGCATTTCTTTTAGGAGGCTTATTCATATCTAACTGAATCCATGAACAGGTACAAAATGTGTACATGCAAAAAGGTGTTTGGAGGAAGACCCAACCCAAACATTTCTTTTCCTGGCCAATGCTCAGGCACTGCTTTTTCAACACTGATGCAATCCTGGGGTAGAAAACACCTACCCCTGAGGCTGGCTTTGCTGAGACCCACAGGTGTATAGGTTATTTCTAGGGCCCACTTGTAACCTTGGTGTGCTGCGTTTCTGTAGAGCTCCCTGGCCAGAGCTGACAGCAGTGTGTACAAATGCTGATGGACTTTTCTCAAGGTGAGGTATTGCTGACCTTGTCAAACTACCTGCAAGACTGTACCTGAAACTGTGCCTTTTGCTTGTTTCTGTTACATTGTAAAACACTTACTGTCTTAGTAATAATTTCCACTAATATAGGAAATTTTCCACTGACTTTCTTAGGATGCATTTCAAAAAGTAACCCCTGTTTTAAAGAAATTGTGAAGTCTGTTTCCTGCTGTGAGAAGTTTCCATCCAAGACTGGTGATGTGGGCCCTCTGAATACTTGGTTCAGGTCTAAATCCTGCCCTGTTGGCCAAGTTAATCCGTAGAGGAAAAATAAAGTTTGTTTTTCCTATGTTCATGCTTTCAAGCTACCTTGAATAAACATTATGAGGTAGTTGGCAGCAAATATTTACAGGTGTTAATTAAATCACTGTCAAATATTGAAGGATTCTTACATTGCCTCGTCTTAGAAGAATTCCATTTTAGAAGCAAAATGTAGCACCTTCAGAAATTTTATACTGAAGGAATTAATAAAGGTAGCAGAATCTGAGTTACTTCTTATTCAGAATGAACAAAGTTGCTTTTCTGTGCCAGTTGTAATGGATATTTGTAATTTTTGTGTCCAAGTAAGGAATTACCATTCCTGACCCTAAGGAGCACTTTTTTGGATTATACTAGTTACCAATTTTATTCTCTGTTTGGCAGCCTGAGAAAGGGAGTCTGAAATAAAAATTGGCAAATAGTTGTGTTCAGATCCTTCGAATGCCTGAGGGGTGGGAATGAGGCATGGCAGAGTTGCTTTGCACTGTAGGATTTGTGATCCAGAGCATAGGAAGTGAATCCTGTCATTGAATGTGGGTAAAAAATGTCTGAGGGCCTGTGAGTTCCAGGTGATGAACCCACCCACAATGTGATAATTCTTATTTTTAGATGAGCTTTCTTGCAATTGAAGCCTTTTCATGGCTCTCCATCCATTTTGTGGGAAAGCAGTGCTCAGTATGCCACTGGCCATGGAGTATCTGGTTAGATAGCTCAGGACAGATCTTTGGAGTGCTTTGATCCGTGGTTTGGGCTAATCCAAATTAGGGAGTTGCAAGAATAAATTGGTATTCGTTATGCTGTCACAGAGCTCCTTCTGGTGAGATGCTTCTGAGTATGAGTCACACACCAAAGCCAACACAGCAGCACTAGAGCAATTATCCTCTTGCATGATCAGGGTAATCAGGAATGACACTAGTGATGAAAGGGAAGAACTTCCTGTCTGTGAGCTAGCAGGAAAAATGTGAAAATCTGGTTTTCCTGTGTCTCATGCAGTCATTTTCTTTGAGAAATTCTGCCCTTCCCCTCAGCCAGAGGAGTGTAAAGCAGGTCTGTGGGGTCAGCTCCCCAGGTGCCAGGACTGCTGCTGCTCAGCAGGGTGTCAGTTCTGTGGGAATCACTCAGCAGGCCAACACATCCTAACTGAGGGCATTTGGCTCCTGGGAAGGAGGTGGAGAGATCAGGAACAAAGTGCCAGTGCTAGACACTGGGTCACCCCAAGGGCTCACTTCTCTGAATGATGTTAATCCTGATGTGCTGCTTCACATGGCACTTCTGGAAAGAGCAAGCAGCGTCCTGGGCTCCACCTGAGCCCTTGCAAAGCTTGGGGAAGGCAAATACCTGCTACCCTTTTGCAGCAAGCCTTGATTGTGCAAAGACACCAGGATTGCCTTGCCAACTGCAGGGCAGGAATCAGGGGCAGACCTCCAGGAGCTGATCTGAGTCCCAGCACCTGCAGGGGCCCAGGGAGAGAGCTCCTGCAGTGCTTGAGGGGAGGAGCTGGCTCAGCAGGGTGCCAGGTGAGTGATTCACAGGCTGGACTTTAGTCTACCTGGTTTGATTATCTATAGAAATATTCAGGGACTGAGTTAATTAGTGGGGTGTAGTGGTTTGAGCGGAAGTTTTTGGATTGCAGGTACTGTACTCCCATGTGCTTCCAGTCCTGTGAGGCCCTGCCTGGGCTGACCCGGGAGCGTTTCCTGTTCATCCAGTGCCCCCTGCCCAGCTGGCACATGGGAAGATAAGCAGGAGTTA
Organism: Drymodes brunneopygia; assembly: GCA_013400955.1. Taxonomy (NCBI): domain Eukaryota; kingdom Metazoa; phylum Chordata; class Aves; order Passeriformes; family Petroicidae; genus Drymodes; species Drymodes brunneopygia. Next base: position 537,912 of record VZTZ01056959.1, read on the forward strand.
CTGTAAGGAAGATAGAGGCTGATTTTGCTTCATGCATAAATGTAAAAAAGGGTCTTTTCTCCAGAAGCAAAGGATCAAAATTTTCCTTTATTCATAATCCGTCTGTACAATATTTTGAAACATTTAATTAAGCCAAGAGTGAGTTCTGTATAGAAAATGCTTCCTGGTTTGATAATGACACTTGGATAACTTCTCATGCCATCCTATAATGTTATTTTCTACTCAGAGGCATAGTCCTCCTATTGCAGCTTTATGTTCAGAGTTTTTCCAAGTACAAGCTTTTGCTTCAAAACCTGTAACATTTCCAAAAAGCAGTTGTTTCTTGGAGCAACTTCCTGAAAATCAGGCTGCTTATTTGGATTCCATGGAAACATTGAACCAATGTTCATGCTCAACCTTCATGCCACCTGAACGTGAATTAGCTGCATGTGGGAACCAGTGATCACTGGAGTTAGAATTCTGTATGTCTTGCTTCAGATTTTAGCAACTCAAATAGATGTTGCTGGTTATCATTTATTGATGCTGCAGCTCAATAGGAAGCAAAATTGCTAGTGAGACCTTATTTTTCACAAAATGCATCTGGAAATGTGCAGAGAGAATGGGTTTCTGTAGCTGCAGGACTGTCTGCACTGGCTGTCACGTTTACATGGAAATGCTGTGATTGATCTTTCTTAAATGTGTCCTTTTGCCAGTTGTATGCCTTGCTTATAAACCAGATTTTATCCTCAAAATTAGATTTTTATCTTTTTTGAAAGGCTTTGTAAATCTCTGTATGTTATGAAAAAGATCTACACAAAATACTTATGCTTCAAACCTGACATGAACCAGCAAGGAAATCTAGCCATCACTTAAGTGACTAAGGGTTTTTATGAAGTTCTTTAGACAGCATGGTTTTGGTGGACAGCTTCAACAGCTCACTGCCTTCTTGTGGTTGGATTTTCTTCTTGCACAGAATTTGCTTTTCTTTTGACATTCCTATGCTGACATTCCTCCTTGTTGGCTTTGTGTTGGGCTCTCTGAGTCACGCGTGTTTTACTGAAACCTTCTAACTCTTTGTGTTCTGTTGTGCTTCCAGCCACTGATGACATTGTGAAAGTTGAAGTCTGGGATGTGGTGGACAAAGGTAAGATTTATAACTTCCTTTCTAATGGAGATTCAATGTTTTTTCTCAATTTTAATTAAAAACTTACATGGAATTCAGAAATACCTGCGTACTTCTGCTTTAAAAAAATCTGTATTTATTATATCACTTCCTGAATGAATAAGGAAGGGAGAAGTGAGTCCCCTATACTAGAACCCATTATCTGGAATCTGAACTTCAGATCAAACCCAGTGTTCAGAAGCAGTTGTTCCACATGCTTATGACAGATGTAGTACCTGCTGCTCTGTGCATTCCGATTCTCTGAGCTTTAGAATAACCTTCACCTTCTCCCCTTTGTAGTTTCCTTTATGTTTAGACAGGTTCTGAGTTCTTTGTTCTGATTATAAAAGTTCTTGTTGAACTGTTTTTGTGAAGGCATTCTGTTGTTAAGTTGGTAAAACTGTAGCTGCAGTGGGTCATGTATGCAGCAGGGAAGGATGAAAGAGAAGCCAATTACTTAAATTCACTAGGACATTCCAAAACCTTTTTTAAATGCTTAGCCAAGGAAAACTTTTTTATCTATAAATATATTTTTCATTAGTTTTCAATTTTTGTCAGAGTATAAACTTTTGTTTTATAAAGAGCAAAACCAAACCCCAAAAGACACAGTCTGGATGCAGTGCAAACTGGAATCCAGTGGGATCTGTTGCTGGAAGGGGTTGGGGTCCAGACGTAAACGTCCACAGCCCATTCTGTAACTCCAAATGCAGATGTTGTTTGGCTTCTAAGAGGCGTTCGGTACAAGCCAGGCTCCTGGTTTAGTGCGGGAGTATGGTCAGGGAAGCAGCTGCACAGGTGAGCAGCTCTTGCTCTGAGTTATGCTTCTTGTTTGGTGTCTGTCAAATCTGACCAGTCATTGAAACTCAAGCTTTGATGGTTTGTCCGGTGCTGCCTCTCCTGCAGCCTTGGTTGGAATACCTGCTCTCAGGCATTCCTCAGCAGAATGGCATCTCACAGGCACCACCTCTGCAACTTACACTTGTGTTACACAAAAAACTAAAAGTACAGTGGGGAGTGGGAAAAGGAGAAATGTCACTTTTCATGTTAGGTGAACTGTATTCAAAATAGGGAAAAAAGAAAGACAATTAGAGGTAGCACCTCTGGTTCAGATATCTAATCGAGTCTTCAGGGTAAACTTGAGCCAGGAACTTAAAATGAAAATCCTGAGCACTTCATCTTTTTAGTGTTTTAAGCCTCAGTTTTCACAGAGTAGACAAAACGTTGCTTAGGCCAGAGTTACTGCTGAAGTCAGTCTGATTACAGTTTGGCGTTTGGATTGTGGGATAACAAGTGGAGGGCTGGAATCTGAGCAAAACATCTGTGTTCTTGCTGCCTTGCAGCTTTGGTATGAATAGACAGTCATTTAATTTGGGAATCATGTGGTTCCAGCATTTATTTCCGTGAATAGCTTCTCCGAGCAGAGTCATCTTCTCAACTAGAGACTTGTCGTTTTTTTGGCGAAGGGGACGGGATGTGCTATGTGCAGATGTTGATAACAGCTCTTCTGGTCCTGCTTTAATTTCTGACAGCAGAGCCTATTTTGGAAATCTCAAAAGATTCTCTTCCCTTCACTTTATATTCTTTTGAAATAAAACTCATTCTGTTAAGATCTGTACTTATGGACCAGAGATATGTATTTTTTTGCAGAAGTTGTGCTCAGTCAATGCAGTGTAAAAATCAGGTCATCATGATGTTAATGAAATCAAATCCTTCCCTAGTGGCATAGCATTGTGGATTCCTGATAAGCACAACTTTAGAGAAATGTTCATATTAAGCATTAAGAGCTTGCTCATATCTAACTTTCATCCTAATGTTACGACATTTTTGTTTTCCTTCTGTATGCTTAGGACAAAAGATCCTCCTACGTGATGCTTTGGGTGAGAGCCACACTGGACTGTAGACTTGCAGTAGTAAAGTATCCAGTGCTGCTGTAGCATAGTGCTGACCTGATCCTTGTTTTTTTTTTTCCTTGCCTACCAGATCCTGGCTTGTGTGCATATTTAGACTTGGGCAGAGCACTGCATTTATCAGACTGGATTTGAAACTGTCAAAAAATGTATGTTCTGAACACGCATTTCAACATAAAGTTTTCCAGGCTAAAATTCTTTTGCTAGCATTTCCCCATTTAATTTTCAGAGGAAGTTAGGAGACCTCTGTTTAAATGATGTGGGAAACTGTGTTGAAAGCCCTGATGTGGGTTATAGCTTAACTAATAGGTGTATCCATGAACTGCAGTTTTCAGCCTCAGTTGGGTAAAGCAGCTTTGGGCTCTCCCCTGCTGAGCAGTGCTGCTGTTCTGCAGTCACAGGGAGCTGGGGGGGAATTGCAGGAGTTGCACCCTAAAAACTTGATGTGCCTTTCTGGGCTGAAGTTAATGGTGATTTTCCTGAGTGGGATTTTTCCTGGTGCTCCCCAGAGGTGTGCTCCCTGTCCTTGCTGGTTCAGCAATGTGGGTTTTCCCTCCAGAATCCACTGGGATGCAGAGGCAGCTTTGCTAGCCTTGCCTGGGCATTGACTTTATCTTGGTATTGGTTATTTAGCACCCAGGTGATAATTTGGAAATGTGAGGAGGTTTGTTGTGAAAGCTTAAAAGCTGTGAGGTTGGTTAGTGTGGTGAGGCAGTGGGGAATGGCAGCTGCCAGACTGTGCTGCTCCTCTTGGCTTGTTCTTGACTGCTTGGGATTCCTTTTTAAATGTGCAGACTTCCTGGAGTCCAGACTTCCTTCCTGCCTGCTGCATTCTCCTTGGGCCCACTCAGGGAGCTGGGATCATGTCTGGAAAGCTGCCATTTGTTAAAATCTTCCCAAGCTGTGCTTCCCTCCAGCCGTGGATTGTATTGGATTTTGTGTGGTGTGTGTAGTAGATATCTCCTTTGCTGCTCTTGGAATTAACAGAGCACAGGAAAGATCTCTCTTAGCAAGAGTCACAATCCTGACTCATCTTTCTGGCTTTGCAGCAAGTTGTGTAACTGCTGCAGGTCATAAAGCTGTAACAAATCCTGAATCAGAGAAGGTGCTTGAATGCAAGGGATTCAGGAACAGTTGTGAATTCCTGTCTCGTAACTTCTGCCACTTTGGTTTCCACATGTTTTCCAATACATGACTGAAGGCATCAAATCATATTTTTTTCTATTGCTCCCAAAATAGACAAACACTTTCCCTTGTATTGAAGATTCCTTTCGTCCTTGCTGCACCTTCACCCCTCTGCCTCCCAGACACATGCTGCAAGAAGAAGGAAAGATCAGAATTCGTATTTCTATTATTTTCAAATGTCCCAAGTTAGATGACACAAGGGATGCAAATATTCCAGATGTGTATTTTTGTCTGGTGAAGGGAAGCAGCTCCCTTGCACGGTGGACAGCATTTGTTGGCAAGCTGTACTGAATCCTTCTATCCTGCAGCAAAACTGATGGTAGATCCTGCTGCAGAGATTCAAGTGATGATCACAGCCCCAGTGACCAGTAGGAGCTGTTCTGTAGACTCCAGGGCACTGCTGCCAAGTGTATTTAGTGCCAGTGTTGCTCTTATGCCTGTAAAAGAGGAGCAGCCATTGTTCTAGGGAGAGGACCTGAGCCATAGCAGCACCTGTGTTTTCTGATTGGAGCTCCTCCATTACACATCAGTACAACCTCAAAATCTGGGTCTCATGCACACAGGGACACAGTCCTCATTGTGCCCTTGTCTTTACAGGCTGAATTACATCTTTTCACGGACTAGATCTTATCTTTGTCTGGTTCATCCTGCAGTTTGGATTCCAAAAATAGAGCCTGTGCATGAATCTGTACACACATGCGCTTTTCAGCTCTGTGATTCCTTTGAGGTGACCTCCTTTGCAGCACTGATGAGCAGTGAGAATATTACTCATTCTTCTGGATACACACAGCAAACCATGAGCAGGGAGAGGTGTGCAGGTTGTGTATTCTGTCTCAAAGCATTGACTGTAAGTGTGCCCAGTTTAGACAGACACCTTGATTGCTCAGGATGGGAGGAATGATGGAGGGTATTTGTGGTTGCTTGAGCCTATCTTTTAATACCTAGAAATTTAGGTCATGCCAAGCATAATTTAGCAGCTACTGCAGAAATAGCAATGTTTGGATATTCAGAGAAGCCACACAAATATCACTGACTTGAATTGAATTGAATTGAATTGAATTGAATTGAATTGAATTGGGAAAAGACATGCATGGCCTAGACATATCCCCCACCTTGGGCTGCACTGGGAAGAATCAGAGCCCAGCCTTGGATCCCTCAGGGAAACACATTGCCCAAATGAGGAGGGATCAGGATTAATATTTCTGTTAGTTTCAGATGTCAGCTGTAAGATGACATGAGTGGGGCAAACATTTTGCAGTGATGCACAGAAGCATCTGCCAGAAACCTGCAGTGTTAAAGCTTTTCTGAATAAATGCATTTTCTTACTATTTATCCTTGAGCTATGTACAGGAAAAACAAACCCTCTTTCACATGCAACATCTGGCAGAAGCCTGAATTCCACATATGATTCAGCAGAGTTAAGAGCTGGTGTAAGCTATTTTGGTCCTCAGTGTTACAGAGTCTTTTACAGAGTCAATGGGAGGGTTTCTGCAGGTGCATCTGAGCTGCCAACACCTTCTGTTGTCAGCAGCACAGGAAATTTCTAGACATGATGAGAAGGAATTTCAAGACTGTGCCAGTATAATTTAGTTAACTCATCATTATTTAGACTAGGAAAATACACAACAAAGTTATTTCAGAAGTACAGTTCTTAACTGCTGTCACTAACATCTGGGAGATACTTGGTGTCTGTCAGACATCACTCCTGATCTTGCAGGGCTATTCTTTGTGCAGTGCTTATCATTGATAAAATTCTGGGAACTCAGAACATTCAGTTTAAACAAAAGGCCAGATTTTTTCATGGTGTGTCCACACTAAATCTCTTCAGCAGTAGGTGACAGGAAATGTTGGGACTCCAGGCAATCCTTAGTGCCAAGTGTCTACACCAGAAAATCATGTCAGCTGATGGCCACTCTGATAATCATAGGGACAGACACACCTCTCTGCTGAGACTCCAGGCTGTAAGATTTGGAAACACAATTAGTGCATAACTGATTTGACACAAAGTTTTCAGGGAGGCTGAAGTTCAGAAACACTCCTTTTCTGGGGTGCTAAGTTAAATGCCAGTGGTCCTTTAAAATGTCAGAAAATGCTTCTCTCAGCTGTAAGGAGAGAAGCCTCAGGGGCTGCCCTTTAACTGCCTTAGAGGAAGCTGATGAGTTGGAGAGAAACCTCTAGAGTCCTGCAGGTGTGACCATGGCTGTGGGACTGCAGGGCAAGTCTCTAGAGTGGTTTTCTAGTGTCTTCTGTAAACGTTAGGCATGTTGCCTCTTGCACTTTTCTGGGAGCCTAATCAGAGTTGTAATTGTTTCCTGGCTTATTTTTGTGTGCTTTGGGTGGTGCTTCTGGAGGATTTCCTTTCTGCACCTTCACTCGCAATGGCCAGACCTGACCCTCTGGCTCTGGCCTTTGCAGCACATATAAGCTGTCTCTCCATCTCCACAGCTCCTTTCCCACAGTTTATTTGATTTCTCTTGGATTTCTTCTTGCATAAGTTCTGTCTGTCTTTGGATTGCTTTGCTGTTCATTTGTTAATAGACTAGCTGTGGTTCTTCAGCAAGGCATGCCTATCCCACCCCTCCTCATCCCCCAGGCTTACAGTAGAAGTAGGATCTGCTTTAAGGTCTTGTTCCAACTGCTGTGCACCTGTCCAGACCCATCCTCTAGTTCTTTGCCCAGTGTAATGCTTTCTATGTTTTTTACAATTCTTTTTAAGGAAAATGCAAAAAACGAGGAGATGGTTTGAAACTGGAGAATGACCCTCAGGAGGTGAGTCACCTGGAGTGCAGAGGTCTGAGGCCTCTTGTCTACCTTTGGTCCATGGGGAGCAAGTTCTATGTTTGTTGCTGCTCTAAGGCCGGCCTGGCAGGTGGGTGAGGACAGTGGGATCCCTGATGCTCTTCACTCTTTGCTCTGTGCATTTCAGCCCTGCTCCTGCCCTTGCTGCAACTTCCCTGCTGCTTTCCATTCTGTCACTGGGGATGACTGTGCCCCAGATGTTTGTTCAGCAGCTTTGTACCTGTCTGCCCGTGGACAGAGGCAGAAAGTCCTTTTGTCAGGGCCCTCTTGTGGGGCCTGAGGAAGTGACTTGATGCCCTTCTTTGCCCTTTCCTCGGAGCTGTTACACTATCACTGGTGCCTGTCTGCTCAGGCTCGGATGAGGAGAATTTTCCTCAAAATATTCTCCCATGGGAAAAGCCTTTATGAGAACAGTTACCACAGCTGCTTCTTTCTTTGCAAACGTGGATGCAATTTCCACTCGTGGGAAATGAGTGAGAATTGTTCCAGGGACACCAAATTCCAGCAGGAGCCATGGAGACTGAGCTGGGACCAGTACTGTCTGGACTTAGCAGCATGCAGAGTCCATGATGCAAATGATGAAAAGCTGATCAGGTACTAATAAATCCTGTCAGTCCTGCATGGGAGAAACTGCCTCATGCTTTTGGACACCAGAAGCATTAGGAGTAGAGCCAATATCTGAGTCAGGAAAAAGATGGAATGGGAGCTGTATCTTCTGTCCTCCACTCTGTGCTTTGTATGGAGTTCTCTTGCCAACACAGGATTGGGACCACAGGGGAAAGGACAGCAGGTGAGGGTTTTAGCATGTGCTGTCAGAGACTGTCAGGTGTTTCACATCCTGTTTCTATGGGAAATGGAAGCTGGGAACCACCAGGTGTCTTATTTCAATGATAATGGTGTGAAATCCACAGGTACTCCTTACAGTGGTTGTCACTTTAGGAAGTTTGCCAAGTCAGTACTGTATCCATTGTGTTCTGTACCAGCCTGAAGTTAAATCCAGTTATTTACTGCTTCTTTGCCTTTATTTCGTCAGACAGAATCAGAAATGGCTCTGGATGCAGAGTTCCTGGATGTCTATAAGAACTGCAACGGTGTAGTGATGATGTTTGACATCACCAAGCAGTGGTAAGAGACCTTTACTGGCACCATGTGATTCTCCCTTGTTCAGGCAAAACAAATGACTTCCAGATTTCCAGATTCCCAGTTGGATTTGGAAGCTGATAACCCAGCTAATGGGTTGAATCAAGCTTGTATCCTTCAAAATAAAAGCTTTATCTTGTGACATGGCTTTTAATACACTCCACTTCTGGACTTGTTCCAAACAAGCAATGTCCCGGTGGGTTGTGTGCTGCAATTGCTGATATGCTGCTGGCTGAGGCTTGATAATTAGTGCTATCACAGGTGCAAAGTGCGTGTTACAAACTCCTACTCCCCAAAACACAAGGGAAAGGAGGATGCTAGTGAGAAATTCCCGAGAAACTGGTATTAGTAAGGATTATTTAGAGGCCCTAGGCTGCATTATTCTGCAGAAGTAATGAACTTTTCATTCTGCACATCTGAAGAGGGTGAGAGAGATAAGGAAAACAGAGTGGAAAGAGGAGGGGGTGAGAGCTCCTGCTTTGTATTTAGGCTGGTGTTGTTCAGGTTTGGTGTGGGTCAGTGAGCCTGTGGACAGCTGAACAGAGGGAGTCCTTTCCTTCTGCTGTCCCCATACCATTTTGCAGGACTGAGGGCAGCATTGCTGTTGGTGATATGAGGGTTCTGGTAAAAGTAGATTATCAAGCTTTTGAAGTTGTTTTTGAATAAAGAATTGTCCAAGCACATTGAGGGTTAGTGTATTTCTCTGACGGGGTAAAGAAGCCACAGAATTGGAAGGATTTTGGAAAAAAAATTCTTGTTGTTTTTTCCCTTGTGATTTGTGCACGAAACTGCTAACAGAAGGATGTTCCCACTCATCTGCCTCTCTCTCTCCCCTCTGATGAAGGACATTTAACTACATTCTGAGGGAGCTTCCTAAAGTGCCGACCCATGTTCCAGTGTGTGTGCTTGGGAATTACCGGGACATGGGGGAGCACCGGGTCATCCTGCCCGGGGACGTGCGGGACCTCATCGACAACCTGAACAGGTGAGAGGTCATGGGGCAGGGCAGGAGGCCTCAGCTGCTCCCTGCCACCACCCAACTGTGTCACTGTTGTGTTTCACACCCATGTCACATGCACCCCTGTCCTGCGCCTGCCTTGGGCTCACGGAGCTGTCTGTGTCTCACAGGCAGCGTCTGCTGACACTGTGGGCCCTTTGATCTGGAGCAGAGTGTTTGCCATGCTCCTGGAAACTCCAGGGAGTGCCTGGCAGCATGTGGCTTTCAGGAGTGCTGTTCCCAACAAGTCATCTTCTTTCTGGGTAGTCCTTCTCTTGTGAGAGAATCCTCTCCCCACAGCACAGCTGTTCTCTACTCCAAGTGATTGAGTACATGAGAGCCAACCAGGGCAGCTGTGTCCTTGCTTTGTCTCTGAGCGTCCCCCACACAGCCAAGTCACACCTCCCTCGCCAGCCAGACAAGTATTTCCCTTAAGCAGAGATCTGAGATGCTCTTTTATGTGGTATAAAATAGTATTTGTTGGTCAAGATTCAGCAAATTGTACCTTTTTCTGTAGTTTTATGCTTTTAGGGTACTTTTTTAATTTTCCTCATCTCTTATTTATGCCTGTGTCAGGCACAAAGAAATCGTGGCAGTTATAAGACTTTATCCATGATGAAATAATTTCTTTACAAGTTAATTTCTGTATATGGTTTTTCTCAGTCCAATTGTGGTTTTAAAACAAAACCTTCACTGTGAAATGAACAGTTTGCAAAGCTGTGAATCCCCAGTTTAGGAAATCAATGTCCCAGTGTCCTGACAGAGTATTTCTTAGCCTGGCAGGCACATGACACTGTCACACACCAATAGCCACCTTCTGCCACCCATCGGTGTGAATTTCAGCTGTACATGAAATAACAAGTGCAAGCAGAATGACCCTCTGGGCTGCATTTGAGGGTGGGGAGCAGGCTTGTGGGGTGGCTCGTGGTGTGTAATTCAGCCCTGTGCAGGGTGTGCAGGGTACAGTGTTCTCCTCTCTGCTTGGCACAGGCCTCCCGGCTCCTCCTATTTCCGCTATGCTGAGTCTTCCATGAAAAACAGCTTTGGCCTCAAGTACTTGCACAAGTTCTTCAACATTCCCTTCTTGCAGCTGCAGGTAAGGCAGGGATGTTATCCTGTTGTACTCTGTGTGTGGGACGGACTGGCTTTGCTTCATCTCTAAGGCAGGAATTTGGGATTTGGGGTTTCATTTGCTGTTAAAGGATCCTGAGTAGATTCTTCTTTTCATTAGAGTTGGTACAACAAAATTATGTCAGAACATTGGTGCCTGTGACTGACTTAAACATATCTCTGGTTGCAAGAGGTCAGCAGTGCTGAGTTCCCAATGCTGACCTCTGGAGAAAGGCTCCATTTTCACTGGCATGAAAATGGCATCCAGTGGTGCAGTTACCAAGTCAAAAATGTAAAATACACACATTTGTTAAACTTTGGATTTCAATTCTGTTCAGTTAAAACTCAGATGAGAAGAAATTTGGCCATTATCTGAATAGTTCAGGAACCTCTGTTTGCTGAAAATCTTTGTCCTAATGGTAAAGGGCCTTAAATATGAGATCCATGTGCTTGGATCCTGTTCACATGGATCCAATCTCATATTTCCTTTGTATCTGAGGATTTTTGGGAGGGCTGAGAGAAAGACAAAGGCTGCAAAGGGTGGGATTCTCATCTGTGAGCCTTTAGAAGATCACCTTTTGGGGTGATTCTGCTGGGGTCCTTTGGTCCTTTGCTTTTTGAGGGCACATATGATGTTACATCATTGTTTTCTATTTGATGGGAAAAAGCAGGTAGTTGATCTTGATTATCTTTCACCAGTAATTGAAGTGTCTCTGTGTATTTTTATATACATAATCCCCAGTGAAAGGCCAGTTCAGAAGGAGCTGAGATATATTGGTGGATGTTACCAGGTCCTCAGGCTGCAGAGCAGAAAGAACCAGGATAAGGGAGCTGAATATATAAAACCTCAGTGAAACAAGTCAAACCATTTTTTGAGGAGGAGGTTGTAGAAATCTGAGCTATAAATCCAGCCTGCTGCTCAGTGGAGAAGATTGAAATCTGCCAGCATGTAGCTGGTGAAGCGTTTGAGTTTATGACACTGCACTTTTGGAGGGTTTTGGTTGCTTCCACCCAGGTTTGGGGGCTTTACTTGATATCAAATTTCAGCCAAGATGGGCTGCATCGGTTTCTTCGGTGTCCCGTGCACTTGTGCCACAGGTTTATGGGCAGTGCCTCGTGCTGCTCCACAGTAGCTGCCTTGGGGCACTTTGCTGCTCCCAGACACTCACTGGGAACCTTGTGTTGGAGTGCATAGGGACCAGAGCTGGTCTTGTTCAACATCCAGAGCAGCATGAGCTGAAATTTGTAGGAAAATCACATCTAGACTTAATTCCTAAAAGTTCTACTTACCTCTTCAGAGATCCTTGCCAGTACCAGACTCCAGAAAAGAGTTCTTCCCTTTGGAACAGAGCAGGATTAAAGGAGAGGGATGCTGCCAAATATGAAATGTACATACGATTTAATCAGCCTTAGAGGTTTCTGTGTCCCTCAGCCTGCCCTCCACAGCTTTCTAGGCAGAGTGGTCCAGCTGTATCCGAGGTCCCAGGCTGTCCCTCAGCAGGGTTGGGGTCAGTGTGTGGTTGTCAGTGGCACATTCCTGTGCTCAATTTACAGTCATGCATCTTCCATTGAGAAAGCAGGGGCTGAAATCCATACCCCCAGTACAGAGTACATTCTCTCTGTCAGCCTGGGCTCTTCATTTATTTATCAGTTCCTTTCCAGGGGCAGGATTGGCAAACACGAGGATGCTCGTTAGCTTCAGGTATTGCTGATGGCCCACAAAGGGGATCAGGTCACCCAGGCCTCCGGATGCTGCGCTGCAAGGATACAGGATTCTGCAGACAGCTGAAATTGCCTTTTCCCAGGAAGCCTTTACAAGTGGCTTTCAGCCAAAGCACTGGTCTCTAGCACATAATTTATTCCCTTCTTTTGGTTCATTGCAAAAAATAAGCTGTTTCTTTAATATTTTGACAACCAGCATGGTAAAACAGAATATATTTTTTTAAGTGTTTGAAAGTTTGTTAGTAGTGATGAATTTGTACAAAATTAATTGCAACTCTCTCTTTATCAAATCTGTATTCTTGCTTTATTGTGATCTGTGAAAATTGAAGTAAATAAAACTGATGTATGTCTCTGTGCCAGAGTGTAAGGCAAGGCACACCACTTGTTTAATAGAAGTCATTATCAAAGAGCCTAAGGTAAGCACCAGGGAGCAGTAGCCTTTCTGTCTCTTTGTTCAGCTCATTTGCTCAGCATGTATTTTACCTGTCTTAGGAAACTAGGGACAAAGAAGCAGCAGACTTGCCATTTTTGGTCTCATTTTTGCTTATACTGCATGGATAATATAAAATGATGATACCTACTACTTCTGAGATCTTGATTTTCTTGAATTCTAAAATCTAGAATTTGAATTCCAAAGTCTTTATTAGTACTTCTGATTTTGTAGCAACTTTAAATATGAATAGCATATTTTGCTGAATCTTTCTTGTCTGTAAATGACAATAAACAGTCCATGAGGGAGCTGTTGTGCCTGTGGTTATTGATCTCTCCTTGCTGCTGTCTGGATGTCAGGAGGAAGGAGTCTGTCAAGCCAGCCCTTCTCCTCAACTGAGGTTTTTGTTTGAGTTCTGTTGGAAATGTGGGAAAGGAAGGACTGAGTGGGGCAGCCCTGAGTTACGCTGGTGCAGTCAACTCACTTTATTGCACGTTGGAAATGGACTGGGGTGCCTGTCCCCCTTCTGTGGAGCAGCAGCTGGAGGCAGAGGAGTGAGGACTTCTGAGATGTCATTGAGTTGACAGGTTGTGCTCACTCATCTACCCCGACAGCAAAAAAAAATTGTTGGGAGGCTTTGCTTCAGCTGGGTCCTGCTCCCAGAGGGGCTGATTTAGCATGGGGAAAATCAAAGGCCTGAGTGAATGGGTTGCACAACTGATCTCAGCAGGAGCTGACTGTTCTCCAAATATAACTGGTGCTGTGGTACCTGAAAAAATACATTACTGATTTATGGCTGAGAGCAGCTCACAGAACAAAGTGCTTCTTACACACAGACTTTATGGATTATCTACTTTTTATTCACTTTCCCTTTGTGCTCCGTATTTAAATGGACACTGTGATCAGGGCCAGGGCTCCTGTTGGACATGTTGCTCTGGTAAAGTGGTGATACAGGATCTCAGTGCACAGAGATCTGTTACAGTGACCCTTCTGCTCAGACCCAGCTTGTTTTTCTTTCCTCAGAGGGAGACGTTGCTACGGCAGCTGGAGACAAATCAGCTGGATATTGATGCAACTCTGGAGGAGCTGTCAGTGCAGCAAGAGACTGAAGACCAAAACTACGAACTGTATGTCACTGAGCTGTCTTTTCTAACTGCTTTGAGTGTCAGTGAATGTTGGGCAGCCCCAGCTGTGGCATGTGGCCAGGTTGAAGGGTCTAGTGAGTAACATTTAGGCATCCTTTGGATCACCTGAAGTAAAGCATGCACCTGCAGATCCCAGTGAAATGGTCTGGTTCCTATGAGCACATGATTAGGGGAGGGCAGGGCAGGTGTGGGGCTGATCAGCACACCTGGAGCTAGCACCTGATGAAGGGATTGTACACAAAGTGCTGGAAGGGGATATTTTCCATCTCTCAGCTGCTCAGTGCACAAGTTGGTTCCTCTCCTTCTGGCTGTTGCACTCCTGTGTATTGTGTGTCTTATGACAGCAGAAAGTAATAGCAACAATGCTGCTGTCTTTTGTTGCCTTTGTATCCTCAGTGCATTTCTGGATTGAAATAGTGGCTGGTTCCTCTGCCCTGTGTCTGTTTTGTGCCCTGGCTATGTGCTTGGCTGTTTGGGATGGTGTTTGCCAGCTTTTGCCCCACAAAGCCAGTACACCTGTAGCACAGTGAACAGGAATAAATATTCTGTGAATTCCCATCACAAGGCCTTTATTGCAGTGGTGTGCAAGCCAGAAAAGTCAGCCTCAGAATGTATTGAAAAAAGATTATTTACAGGCAGCTTTGTTTGGAAATTGAAATCAATGATTATGAAATATTCATGCATAGGCTTTTGGACAAGCATTTTTCAGACCAGCTTTCAAGTTCTATAACCTTGTTCAGCATGTTTTCCTTGGAGAGCATTGAAATACCCCAATTCACACAGAGCAGTGCTGTTTCAAGAGCATTCACCTCATTCTTCTCCAGAGGGACTAGTTAGTCACTTCATGCCTTTAGGGCTTCTCTTGATGACCCTACTCAAAGGACTGGACTGTGTGGGCTGTGGTGTCAGATGGTTTTCCATTTGTTTGTTTGTACTGCTTCAGTAATGGAAGGATACTTAATAAAATCAGGAGTTGGCAGAGCTGTTTCAAACTCACATCACAAGATCTTGCTGCTTTGTCACCTCTTGACCTTCCAGCAGCTTTAGCATGTGCTAGGTCTATGTGTCACTTCAGCTCACAAATCCAGCAGAAAAACAGGCTTGATGGGGCTTGGAGCAGCCTGGACCACTGAAAGGTGTCTCTGGCTGTGGCAGGAGCATGGAATGAGATGAGCTTTAAGGTCCCATCCAACCCAAACCAGTCTGGGATTCTGTGACTGTGAAAACTATCTTCTGCCATATCCACCTCTGGATTAGTCTGTGTTGGGCTGGCTCTGAGAAGCATCTGAGAAGAGATCTGAGATCTTAAAGGCAGCAGCAGCAGTGTGTTAGACCTCCTGTCACGAGGCCTTTGTCTTGGTTGCTTCAGTTTGGACAGCACTGGGAGTTCTGCTGCGGGTCACCCAAATTGCACAGCAAGGGGAGATGACTGCAGGTATTTGGGTCCACAGGCCATGATGTGGCTGCTGCAGCACTTCCTCAGAGGCCATTCCTGCTCTCCTGCCATGAAATCAGGCCACAGAGCAAGGCGAGGTGACAGCGCTAGGACATCTCGGTCATTCCCCTCAGCCCTGTGCATGTCTGATGGCTGCTCTGTCACAATGACCGGTGCTAAATTTGGCTCAGTGAGAACAGAAAGAGAACAAGAACTCTTCCTCCTGCTGCAGCGTAGGGGACCTGAGGACAAAACGTCACTGATCCAAAATGTGGATCCTAAAGACAACACGAGGTGGCACACGATGCTGCCTCTTCTGCCTTACGTAAGGCAGCCTGGGCAGCCTCTGCTTGGCTGTGCCTGTGGGAGACATGCTGTGATTCCAGTTCTTTCCCTGTGTTTGAGCTCCTCGCTGCCTGACACACCTCTGGCTCTGATCCTCTCCCTGTGCTTTCAGACGTTACATTTTCAATGCTGCTAAAAGAACATTTCAGCCCTTTTTGAGTTCTTGAATTCTTATTAAACAAGCAGTAATGACTTTTATGATGTTCTGAATTTGTACCTAATTTGCACAATTTCTCCATTTTTAATTGTACCCAGCTTATCTTCTGTTTTCAAGGAAAGCTTTTTTATGTTCAGTGTGCCCATTCACCCACAGAAGGGTGCCAGGGCTGGACAGCCCTTTTGGTGAAGAAATTTTCCCTGATATTCAACCTAAACCTCCCCTGGCACAATTGAGGCCGTCTCCTCTTACCGTGTGGGTGCCAGACCAGTGACTGCAGACAGGCATTTGGGCTGCCCTGCTGAGGGCTCTGCTTTGGGGAGACACATTCCCCGCAGGGACAGCTTTAGTCACTGCAGAGTCATTGGCTGGGGGGTTGGGGTTTTATATGCCTGGTTGTTTTTTTCCACACTGAGCACAGCTCATAATTTCAGGGAGACCGTGGTGCTGAGTAACACCAGCACAGTGGCAGCAGGAGCTGCTCCTGGAGCTGTTCTCTGGTATCCTCCACTGAATGGAAATACAGGCCCAGAATGAGCCTACGGCTACAGACTGAATTACCAGTTGGGAAAGTAAACCCACTCCTGCTTTCTCTTCCCCCTGCCCCACTTTTATCTTCTTCACTTGCTGTGAATCCTTGTGGTCATCAGACAGGTCAGGAGCCAGTCTGTACTGGAATGGGACTCTTTCTAGGTCATGTTTTTTGGGGGTGCTGTGTTAAGAATTAAGTGCATCTAAGCCTATCATCAGTCAGTCTTGCTAAAGAAGTGGGGACATGGATTTTATGTGGCAGGGAGTTATCATGCTGCATCCATTTTCTCAGGTGGAAAACAGGACAACAGCAGGAATTAAACCTGCTTGGCCATTGATTCCACATTCAGGGACCTGGGCTAGGGAGGATTGGGGCAGTACCTTTAATGAGCCCAAAACAAGCATGTGGAAATCTAGCCCTCACTAACCCCAGTTAAAATAATGTCATACAGCCAATTAATCTTCATTTTCACCATTAATAAAATAACCCACAGCTTTTCTTGCTGCATGAAATACACTTGAACAATTTATCACAGCATGTTAGAACCAGGAGCCAAAAAGCTTTAGTCTGCTCCCATTTTCAACATTAAATCAACGCAAGCACTGACAATTTTAGGGATTGTGAGGCTAACAAGTCCTTTTGTGATTTTTGTGTTCACCCTGGGAGCAGAGCAACAGTAACCTCAGGCCCTGATGAATTTTTGTTCCCGCAGAGCATGTTCATCTTTAAAATTGCATAAAAGTCTCCTCTTGTGAGCAGGTCCAACCACCAGTAAATTATTCACGAGTTTGAGGATGTTTTGAACTTGTTACTTGGTCTGTAATGGAAGGATTGAACGGCAAATAAGGAGCCCCTGTGGGTGAGGACAGATGACCCACATGGATGTGCATGGTATGTTTGCAGTCTGTGTATTCCAACAGAATAAAGGTGCTCATGTGTGAGTTCACCTTGTGCATTAGTAGGACCTGGTCTGCTACATCCAGTGTGAGCACAAAGCTGCTTATTCCACAGTAAGGTTTTGAGTCCTTTTCCAAAGGACTGTTGGATGGAACAAGGAATGGACAGATTGTATAGAATCTGAGAAAAAACAGACACATGTCAGGTTTGGCCTGGTGTGTTCCCAAAACAGCCACACTTGTGTCTCTGAGGCGTGTGTGTAAAGCCAGAGAAAGCATTCATGCATTATGTAGTATTTCCAAAGTGTGGAGGATGCTTAGACACCTCCATCCTGGAAATTACTGTGAGCTTGCTGGCAGCATTTCATGTGTGCTGGTTTTCCACCCACCTCCTTCACAGAAGATCTGACTGTAAAAACTCAGCAGAGCTGTTTTATGCAGCCCATGTAGAACCAATGTCAGACCACCCTGATTTCCCCAGCGTCACAGCACAAGGCTTGGCCCACATGTCTAGTTGGAGATGATGGACATGAAGCACACGTGTCACAGCTGTCCTCAGTGCTGTGCTGGAGCAAGAGTCTGTGTTGTGCTGTCCCCAAATAATCATTTGTATCTTCCTGCTAAAGAACTTGCTGTCTCCTGTTCTTATGCCCTTCACACACCACAGGTGACGAAGATACAGGAGCACAGGTGCAGACAAAGCCTGCATTTGTGTTATGTCCCAGTCTGATTGTGCTGGAGGGAAGGATGACACTCTTTATATTTCAGTTATGCAGTGGGGATTTTTTCCTCCAGCTCTTAAAATTCATGTGTTTCTGGAGGAGAAACAGGTGGTAGTCGCAGCCTTCCCTCCCTCTGGAGCTGGCTACTTTCCCAGAACAAAGCAGGTTGTTTCCAAAATGGGCAACTTTGGTAGAACCACGTACAGTAAATCTTCAAATTCTCTGGTATTGTTAAGAGTTTTCTGTGCTATGTTGAGTCCAGCTTTAACTACTCTTTGAGCTTCGTATTCTGTATCCTGAAGTGACTCTATAAATTCTTTGTGTCTCCTTGCTCTCAAATCTTCAGTGTACAATCATCTTTTCCTACCCAAGTCAGTCAGTTGCCTTGATGGTGGGACTCAGCAGCTTGAGGCTCAGAGGTTGTTCATTCTGGTTTTGTGCAGTGTTGGTGATTTAGGTGTTCCCACAGACAGTCAGGAGAGCAAGTAATGCTGGCAACAGTACCTTGGCTGCTGGGTACCGCAGTGCCCAGGCTGCAGGCTTCCATCCAGGATGGCTGTTGCTGTAAACAGGAACAGGGGTGTGTGTAGATCAGCTGGGATTAATCTCTCCTCACAGTTGGGAGGCAGGAGTCTTTAACCCTGAGTGGGGCTTGGGAGGAGGAGTGAGTAGCACAGAGCAGAGCTGTTCAGCTCTCCTGTCTTTGGCTCACGACAAGCCCTAGATCAAAACTGGGAGGGGAGGAATGGCAGAATTCAGCACTCAGCACATGTGGTGTGGAGCCAAGGAGCTGCACATCGCACACAGGCAAAGTTCACAAACAGCTTTGCAGGCCATGGCAATCCACGTGGTTTGGGGAGAAGAGCCTTTGCTTTGTTGAACGAGGGCTGAATTGCAGGGGCCCGTGGTTTGCCTTTCCCACCCCAGAGATGCCGTGCATGCCCTCCTTGGAGGATGCTGAGCCATGGCCCCCCTCCTCAGGAAGGGAGTGCAGTGACAGAGAGATACTGAGCACACACTGTTATGTTCTTGCAGCATGTGTGATGTATTGTGCGCCTTCCAAACCAACCTGATGCCGTCTCCACAGAGCTCAGGGCAGGAGTAAAACTCCTTTATGTTTTCTCTCTGGTGCATGACAAATTCATGCATCACTTTCAGTGGAATGTGTTGTCGTGCAGTTCGCCCCAGGAGAGGGAGAATGGGGACTGGATGCTGTGTCTTATGCTCTGAGCTCAGCTCTGCTGGGAGCTCATGTTGGTGTAGCCAGTGTTCTGGGTGGAATAGGCACATAATCTCTGTGGAATAATCCTGGTGGAAGCATCAGTGAGGCCAGCACAGCATGGTACTGATGTAGGTGCCTTGACAGTCTGCAGCTTCCTCACAAGGGACAGCAGAGGGGCAGCACTGGTCTCTGCTCTCTGTGATCAGGGACAGCAGCGAGGGAATGGCTGGAGCTGTGTCAGGGCAGGTGCAGGTTGGATATCAGTGGACAGCATGTGATAGCCAGGCTCCTGCATGGTTGGGATTGCAGTCCTTGTCCAGACTTCTGGAATGAACCAGGCAAGTCTTTCCCAGCCATTCTCATGTGGAGAACTGGGAGCAAGAACACTTCTTTCCTTGCCCTTGAGTAGATGACAATTTTGTTTGTACCTTTTGTTACTTTGGACTATCCAGTTCTATCTGTGTCTTGTCCCTGTCCTCCTCTCTGTTGATGTTGCCTCACTAATTCTGCTTTTTAGTGCTGGCCTTGATCTCTACTTTAGCCAATTACTTAGTTAGGAAGGACTGCTGGTTTTCCAGCTCAAGTAACGGCTTCCTGGGGCTGTTGTTCCCTAGGGCTCCAGACACTGCTGGTCAAAAAGTATTTTGTTCCTTAAAAGTATATCAGGTTACTGCCTTAAAATAGGAAATCATATCTCAAGGCTTAGAGTCTCTTAGCCCCTGCTGTTTGCGTTCTGCTCGGCAGTCCATCCAGGGAAGGTTCTGGCTGGCTCAAGTCCCTGAAGGACGAGGTCATGCTGTGCGTGGGAGAGGAGGCTCTCCTTTGACACTCTCATTGCCTGGAGTACCACCAAGTCTGTCTTGCAGAACCAGCTGAACCCAGAGCCTCTATGCACAAATTCATTAAGCTTAATGAAATGAGAGACGAGATCAGGATGTGCTGGATACAGGATGCTTCACTTTGGGTGTCCTCTCTATATCTCTCAGCTGTGCAGCATGTGGCAGATCTGATTTTCAGACCATTTCATGTCAAGAACTTGTCTCTGTCCACGTTCCTCTGCACACAGCATGTGAAACAGGCTGCTGACCCTGCGAGCTGCAGAGGGAGGCTTGGGTTAGACTTTGGTTTCTTTTGGAAAACAAATGAGCTTTAATGTTCTTCCAGTCAGGATCCCAGCCAGGACCACAACCTGCTCCAGAGCTCCTCCTGCTTGGCTCCTGGGCCTCTCACACAGAGGGGGAATGTGTGCAAGGGAGAGCCTGCATGTGGATCTGCACCCTGCAAGAAGGGTAATGGCAGTCAGTCTTCTCTGAGCCCTCAGGACAGCTCTTTTCTTTTGATGTTCAAGGATTTTCCTCTCAAATCCATTCTTGGCTGATAAAGAGGTTATTATAGCAGTCTTCTTGAGCACTGTGATTTCTTCTGCAGAGTCTAAAAATGTGCCATTCCTTCAGTACTTACTCCTTTAGAGACATATATCCAACAACTGACTTCAGGTTGCATTTCAAGCCCTGGCATGTCGTTATAGTCTGTCTATTCAAGGAGTTATCAGTAGTGATGCAAATATAAGTTTCATCCTGTAGTGAAGAGCAGGTTGGGATTCTCCACACCTCAATGCACATGGGATGAGTTCAGCTTGTGTGGTTAAACCAGATTTATTGTGTCCCAGGGAGTCACAGTGTCACTGGAAGCAGATCCATACCCTCCCAAGCCCAGCTGGAAACAGACCCATGCTCTCCCAGCTCAGCACACAGCCAGATAAAAAGGGCTTCTATAAAGGAGGGAGAGGAACCTTTTAAATGGGCAGGTAATGACAGGACAAGGGGTAATGGTTTTAAACTGGCAGAGGCCAGGGTTGGATGGGAAGAAATTCTTCCCTGTGGGGGTGGTGAGGCTCTGGCACAGGTTACCCAGGGAAGCTGTGGGTACCCTGTCCCTGGAAATGTCCAAGGCTGGGTTGGACTTGGAGAAACCTGATCTAGTGGAAGGTGTCCCTGCCCATGGCAGGGGTGGAATGAGATGAGCCATAAGGTCCCTCCCAACCCAAACCACTCTGGGATTCTGAGATTTGCCATTCCTTATATTTGTAATTTATCTTCCCCACAGCTTCCTGGAAATGATGGAAGCGCGAAGTCAAGGACACACATCACCACTAGCAACGAATGGGCAGAGCCCCTCCTCCGGCTCCCAGTCCCCCATCGTTCCTCCGAGCTCCACATCAACAGGCAGCTCTAGCCCCAGCACCCCCCAGCCACCGCTGCCACTCGCCACAAGCTCCACGGTCTCTCCTGACCCCGGCCCATCCTTGTCACCAATGCCTGCACCCGAGGCCCCGCAGGTCCCCCCCCCTGCCGCAGCTCCTGCAGTCCCCCCGCCCAAGCGCGGCATCATCGCGCGGCTCTTTGGGACGTCCCCCGCAGCCGAGCCCACTCCTCCACAGACAGGTAGGTGCTGGTGCCCTGTCCAGGCAGGGTGTGACCCATGGGCCTTCCAGTTCTCATTTCATTTTTTCCCTGCGAGAGGCTGAGCAGACACAGGTGTATGAAGGCCACAGGTGCCATGTGTGTGCAGCGGGTGTCTAGGAAGAGTTGGGCTGTCATTCTCAGGAAGAGCTGGGCTGTCATTCTCTATTTTCTCCTGATCAGCATTTTGGTTTGTCCCTGTGCTGGATGGGGACTGTGCCCAGTTGGCTGGGTGGTGGCTCTGGCATGCTTAAGAGGAAGATCCTGAACAGCGGGAGACACTAATAAAATAAATAAAATGTCATGTTCTTACCAGGAGCAAAATTACCTCTTGAATAGCAAAAGAAATGACTAGAGAAGCTATTGGAAGTGTTGTCATTGCCCACGTGTGGCAGTCTGGAAGGGCTCCTGTGCATAACAGAGAGAAGCAGAGTGCTGGGTTTAAAGGTTATTCAGCCAGAAATGGTCACGTAGGACCAGACTCTGCAGCAGATTCCCCTCTGGGGAAATTGCTCCTTCAGAGCAGGTCTGGGAGGAGGGAGCCCTCAGCTACTGCCTCAGCACTGGTACCCAGCAGAGCAACGCAGCCCTTAGTCCGGACCCTGCCGGACAGACTGCCAGGGCAGAGGCATCAAGGATTTGTTGCATGTAATTTTACTGATCTGGACCATAATTTGCCTGTCACATTCACTTTGTTTGCGGAGCTAACTGGAGCTGACATGGTTTGAGTCACCCTTTGGAAATACCTTCCCTCTCACACTGGCTGGCAGTGCTCCTGAGACACCCACAAAGAGAAAGGAGGAGGTGCTGGGAACACACATTGCAATTTCAGATGTTGAAATGGTCTGGTTTTAGATCTGCACACAGTGTTCTGCATCCTGTGCCTCTTCCCAGATATGACACAATGCACCCATTCTGTTTTGTTTATGATCTTCCTACCCAGAGAAAGCAAAACGAAAACCAAGGAGGAGCAGATGTTAGAAATTCGATGTCAGTAAAAAAACCATTGTCATTTTGATCTGTAGAAAAAAAGACAAATGGTCCACTACCAAAGTTACAGTGATTGGGTTTGGGGTTTTTCTGTTTCTTCTCTTTTTTTAACTCTTTCTTAGCTTGACAACTGTTTTGAGCTTGTGATTTTCAGCCCTGATATCTTGGAATGCTTAGAGGGGGTGGCAAAAGGCAGCCAGGAAGAGCTGATGTGTCATTGTTGCAAGGTTTCAGTAGTGTGCCAAGGGCTTGCATCTCCACTGAGATGTACCCAGGGACCAGTTCAGTAGAAAGCAGCTGAAAAATCATTGTTATCAAGTAATACTTGGTTTTTCTGGGAGGTGCTGTTTAAACTTTCTCTTGAAGTCTTGGAGTAGTAATTATTTTGGCCGTGGTTTAGTTTACACCAATGCTACTCTGTGGCATTAGTGGTAGTGTTTGTATGCAAAAGTGATCTGAAAGTTGTGCTAAGGGGAGCAAAATCTAGAAAACAAAGACAGAAGTCCTATAGTCTAGATGTGAAGTCCAGCATGAGCAGAGCAAAAAGATTGAGTGTTGCAAATTCTGGAAAGGTTAATCACTTCAGGCTTCTCAGTTATGCTAATTTCATGAGTTTTCATCCTGGTACCTTGAAGATGGGTAAAGATGTTTCTACAAATAAACTGTGTTAAAGTCAGTCTCTATTTGAGCTTTTGTTTATACAGATTATCTAAAAAACAATGTGAACAATTCTGCCTTGGACAATTACAGCTGAAAAAAAGCAAGAGGATAGGAGAGGGTGAACTGAACAGTCTGGAAAAGGTAAGAGAATAGTGAGGGGACATCCCCCAGGAACAGTGCACATAGCAAAGGTGTAATAAAACCTGTGGTACAGTCCATCAGAGCATTCCCAGGAGAGCAGAGCCAGCCCTTACCAGAGAGGTTTTCAATCTGTAAGAGCCTGGGTCAGCCTGGTGCATTCTAAACCACAGCAGCCATGATCTGTGAGTTCCTTCATGTCAGATTCTGGGGTGTTTTATATCTTGTTCATAACCTTGTTCTTCCTCCCTGTGGAGCCAAGGTCCTTCCTCATGGCTGCTGCCACCCTGGGCAGCACAGATCTGAAAAAAGTCTTGCTTGTGGTGACACCCATGTTTTACAATTCCTGTCACTAATGCAGATCCTGCTACTGCCACTCCTCCCACCCAGCCTGCAGCCCCTGCCAAGGTACAGAGCGTGGAGGACTTTGTTCCTGAGGACAGCCTGGACCACAGCTTTCTGGAAGACCCAGCACCACAGAAAGACAAAGGGAAGCGCCAGGCCAAACACCGTGGGGATAGTGAAAGGTAAGGAAAGGAGGGTGGCACAGCAACACACCTGGATGTGCAGCCTGGTTAACGTGGTGCAAGCACTCAGTGATTGCAGAGCAGTTAGCTGCCCCAGAGGCTTTCTGCCTGTGCTGTGGTCAGTCGTAGCATTTGCTGTTTCCAATTTAGTGACAGATACAAGCTCAAGTTGCTGTACCTGGGTTGGGGCCACCTCTGGGATCAATCCAGGCTGGAGGGTGAAAGGATTGAGGTCAGCCCTAGGGAGAAGGACTTGGGGGTGCTGATGGGAGAGCTGCCCCCATCCTGAAACCCCCTGTGCCCTGGGCTGAGCCCCAGTGTGGGCAGCAGGGGATAGGTGAGACCCCACCTGCAGAGCTGCCTCCAGCCCTGAGGGCTAGCATCAGAAGGATGTGGAGCTGCTGTAGAGAGCCCAGAGGAGGCCATGGAGATGCTCCAAGGCCTGGAGCCCCTCTGATCTGGAGCCAGGCTGGGAGAGCTGGTAGTGTTCACCTGGAGAAGAGAAGGCTCGGGAGATCTTATTGCAGCCTTTCAGTATTTAAGGGAAGATGAGGACAGAAGTTTTAGCAGGGCCTATTGCAATACGACAAGAAATGGTGGTTTTAAACTAAAGGAGGGGAGATTCAGACTAGGTATAAGGAAGAAGTTTTTTACAATGAGGGTGGTGAGGCCCTGGCACAGGTTGCCCAGAGAAGTGGTGGATACCTCCTCCCTGAAGGTATTCCCAGTCAGGCTGGACAGGGCTCTGAGCAAACTGATCCAGTTGAAAATGTCCCTGCTCAGTGCAGGGATTGGAACAAGCTGAGCTTTAAGGTCTCTTCCAACCCAAACCAGTCAGTGATTCTATAATTATCTCCCCCAAATGGCAGAGCTGTGCATATGCCATAAGCTGGATTTTCCTTTTTTCCCCCCTTTTTCTTTTCCTGGCTTTGATGTTTTTTAACCAAAAAAAGGGAAAGGGGATTGTGTATACTGAGCTGCTTAGACAAGATGTGCAGTGAGCAGTTTGAAAGCAGACTCTCTTAAGAGGTGACCTAAGCATACTTTCAGGCTCTCTATCCCTCTGCTCAGAATATTCCTTGCCTGCTGCCTCTTGTCATCAACACTGGATTAACCAGAAGAGTAATTAAGCGCAGACACTGCTCATCTGTGAACGTGGTGGATTCTGTGTCTTTTGACATCTTTGTCATGATCTAACGTTCTCTACTTCAACTACAACAACTTTAAATCAGTGCTGTGTGTGAGGCTCAATGCCTGTGTAGTGCAGGTCAGGCTGAATCATCATCCCTTGTGGTTGCAGAACACGTGGATGTTTTATTAAAACAAAAAAAAAAGGCAAGAAAAAAGTGGTGGTTACTGGCAGCATGCTGGCCTACAAAGCATCTTGCTTGTGGCTGTGGCAGAGCTGAGATATTTTTCTGGGTTTAACAAGGAATTGTCAGAAGAGCCAAGCCTGACCTTCTGAGGAACTGAGTTCTGAGGTGCCCTCAGAGCTCTAGAGCTGCAGTTCTACTGTGAGCAGGAGGCTGATCCTTCACAAAGGCTTCTCTGCTCCAGAGTGTCCATCAGTGGAGGCAAATAAGTGTTAAACTCTATAAAAAGTCAAACATGTTGGACAGGGGTGCGAGAACCCTGCTCCTTGGTTTGGAGTTCATCCTTTGCTCACAGTGAAACCCAGTGAAGTCATAAGAGCTCTGTTTCCCTGGGAAAAGACCTTGCCGCACATCCCTGCAAATTCACATGCTCATTATTCCTCTGCAACCTGGCATCCATTCTTGCTCTGGTTTCTTCTGTAATATCACACAGTTTTCTCAGTGGTCTGGCAATTTTCCATTCTGTTTCTCATCTAAAAGGGCCTACTAGAATAAGACAGATGTGCAGAAATTCAGAGATGCAGATGTGGTTCTGACCATCATCTGCAATAACTGTTTTCTTCCAGGATGCCATTTACAGCCCCACAGTAGCCAGGAACGAGATTCCAGTTCTGTGAGCACTGTCCTTGATAATCAGCTTCTGCTGCAGTGAGGAGGTGGCTGTAATTCCCACAAAATCTGCTGCAGAAATTTATCTCTTACCTAAAGAGCACAGTAGATCTGTGAAATCATTCAAACCTTGGGGAGCTTTTATTGGTTTTAAAAAATGGAATCCTGGAAGCTGCTTTTCCCGTGTATCTGAGTGAGGAACAAAGCCAGCAAGATGCATTCAGATCTCATGGTCATTTTGAAGCAGATACCCAAGTGTCGAGCTTACACAGCTCACCAGCATGCCTGCTGCAATGTGCTCGTGTTTGCATGTTTTTCCTTCCTTCCAGCTGGAACCTCAGGACCACAAGCCGATCTAGTTTTGCCTTGTCAGAGCCTGTTTGCACTGCAGCAGAGATTTTCCTGATGTATATTCACTCCACTGCGCTGCTCTTATGTTGTCGCTCAGCGATCTGTGTTGGCTGGAGATGGAGGCAGGGTTCTCACTGCAAAGGGATGTGACCCACTTTGGCAAGGGGATGCACACATGGGGGGGTTCCATTCGGACTGGAAAAGCTGGAAAGGCTGCAGGTCTGTGTGGAGTGTGGAAGGACAGTGGCAGCAATCTCTTAAGGGCCCCTGTGCCCAACAGAGCAGTGACGTGTTAAAAAAAGGCAGTGTGTCTAATTCAGAATAATACCCTGCCATTTTTAGGATGCAACTCCATTTTCTTTTCAGTGCATTTCAAGAGGAAACCCTGCCAGTGCTTTGAAAACCTCAGGAATCACTCACTTGTCATTCCTCCAGCCTTGGAGGCTGCTTGGGCACCAGTTTTCCTCTCCTTTGTGTGGCTGGGCTGTGTGCCTGCATCCTGGCATGGTGTGAGAGCAGCAGTGTTAGTGATGAAGGGGCTCTTCAGCAGCCTGGCCCTGCTCAGTTGAGCACTGAGAGCAGGTCCTGAGAGCAGAGGGATCCATGCCGAGAGCAGAGGGAGGGCTGATGCTGGCCCTGGTCTTAGCACTCCAGCCCAGACAAGCACTGATTGTGATCACTGAGCTGTGCTGGGTGTCATCAGCATGGTGTCCCATTGGCACAAACAACTCCATTGTCTGTTGGCAGATGGATTAACTCTTCAAAACTACCTTGTGAAGCAATACCCAGCCGTATAGAGGAGGCAAAGTGAGCAATTGCCATCATCCCAACTGTGTTCAGGGTATTTCTCATCTCACCAGCACACCATACTCCACTGTCTTTCAGTGCTTGTCCTGTTTTAGTGACTGGGAACACCACCTACTTCCAGTTTAAGGATTTTAGGGTTTTGTTTATGTCTCTACAATCTAATCTGTTCCAAGCTATAATGTTTTTTGTCTCAATGAAGGTTGTGCTTGTACAATCCAGGTGCCATCATTAAAAGGGCAATGACTTGTGTATGGAGTTATCAGGAAGGAGCTGGGTATCTCTTGTGGATGAAACAAGGAAATACAACAAGGAAAGGTGATGGCAAAGACTCATCAGCTGAGCCTGGGGAAAATATCTGTATTCCTGACATGAGCAAATTTTTCAGAAAGTATTAAAATTAAGTCCTAGGGGCATTCAGACAAGAATCCTCAATTTCAGCTGCAAAGCTCTCTCAAGCTGCCTCTGAACACAGAACTGTGCTACGTCCAGGGACAGACTCCCAGCTCTGGCAGCGTGTCCTTAGGTTAATTTAATTTGGGCAATGTTAAAGCATGGCTATGGCATCTGTGTATCTGCCTGCTTCAGGGAGCACCGCAGAAATAGAAGTTATTCCAGGAAGCTAATAGCTGCCAGCGAACTCCCATGGCAGTGACCGTGTATGATCAGGTTTAATTACAGGATGTGGGGATGAAGACAGGCAGTTCCCATGGTTTGACTGACTGATCCTTGCATGGTGGATGGAGCTTCCTGTTCTGAGGGAGCTGAGGCCACACACTCCTCTCTATCTCTGAGGCTCACCTTCTCCAGCCACTCATTTCCAGCTCGAGGGGCAGCAGCTGCTCTGTGACACGACCTGCTGTGGCCCTTTTGGTGCAGGGCTCATGCTGCTGCTGCAGCCTGCGGGGAGCAGGTCCAGCCTGAGCTGGGCAGTGGCAGGGGAAGGCTGGCAGTGCACAGAATCACAGAATCACCAACTGGTTTGTGTTGGAAGAGACCTTAAAGCCCATTCAGTTCCACCCCCTGCCATGGGCAGGGGCACCTTCCACTATCCCAGGTTGCTCCAAGCTCGGTCCAGCCTGGCCTTGGACACTGCCAGGGATCCAGGGGCAGCCACAGCTTCTCTGGGCACCCTGTGCCAGGGCCTCCCCATCCTCCCAGGGAACAATTCCTGCCTAATGTCCCATCAGGCACTGGAAGGGGCTCTAACATCTCCCCGGAGCCTTCTCTTCTCCAGGTTTAACTATCCCCATTTTCAGCCTGTCTCCAGAGCAGAGATGCCCCAGGCTGGGGATGTGTCCCCCTGAAGTTGGCTGTACTGGCCAGGCCAGTCTCAGTCCCTGTGCAGGGGGAGGCAGGTCGGTGCAGCACTTCTGGGGTGCTATGTCCGATCTCTCTCTGTGTTGCAGCGATGGAGAGGTGCCTGGAGGGAACCCCATGGTGGCTGGTTTCCAAGACGACCTGGATCTGGATGACAAAATCCCCAGCAGACCAATGCTGGCAGCAGAACGGGTGCCCAGCAAGAACATCACCCTCTCCAGTGAGGAGGAGGAAGAGGAAGAGGTGAAGGACTCTAAGGTCATCCTCATACCCAATGGAGACAAAAACACAGAGCAGGAAAAAAAAAGGTACAGAGCCTAGACTGAAGTGTGGGGTTGTGCTGGCAAACCTGGACCTCTCCTCTGTCCTGCCACTGACTGTGTGTGCCCTCTGGGAAGTCTCGGTGTCTGTGTCTGCCTGTTCCTCAGCTGTGAGCTGGGGCTGTAGTTGCTATGGATGTGACTGCTGTGTGCGGTGTGTCCTGCCCCATACCTGGGAGCACTGCACTCCTTTGCCAACTGGGATAGTTCTGCACAGGAGTATCTGCCTGCTTTTCCTCAAATTTGAACAAGAGCCTGGAACTGAGCACCAGAGTGGCTGTTTGTGGTGGTATGGGGGGGAGAGGAGTCAAGTATTGGGTGAAGGGAGTGGAGTCACTCACCACACCCTGTGCTGGGGAACAATGAGCTGGTTCATGTTCTCCACATGAAACATCCTGTGGGGTGAGGGTTAGGGTTAGGGACACAAGGGTTATCCTTGGCCTAAGTGGTGCATTGGATCCCACACTCCTATAGGATGCACTGCCTTTCCCAGTGGGATGCACAATGCAGCCCTCAAGGCAGGCTCAGCTGTTAACTGTGCTTTGCTCCTCAGAATAGGAGTGGACAGGCTCTGACAACTTGTTTCTTCTCAGGTCTTCCAGAAATTCTCTGAAACCCCAGAGTGAAGCAGTTTTGACCAAAGCAACTGACCCGAAGCCTCCTGACAGTTTACCTCCCCGTTCTGGGTCTGAACAAAGCAGCAGCAGCAAGGGCAACCTGAGCCTGGCAGCTCCTGCTGCTGCCCCCACAGCAGCAGCCCAGGCCTCAAAAGCCACTGCCCAAAGCAAAGGACTTGCTTCCAAGCAGAAAGTGGTCAAAGAGGAGAAGCCTGAGGAGTCTGACAGTGATCAAGAGGGACCAATAGCCACTCAGATGCTCTCATTTGTTATGGATGACCCAGACTTTGAAAGTGAGGATTCTGACAGCCAGAAGAAAAAAATGGTAAATCATAAGCCCATGTTGCTGTGAGCTGTGCTGAGCTGAGCTGTAAGGGTTGAGGCATTTCCCTGAGCAGAGCCTTTATCTGCTCTCCCTTCCCTCAGCAGCAGTTGCAGAAAGGCAGGTGCTGAGCAACCTGCAGAGATTGATGTGAGCACAAACCCAGCAATGCTCTGAGTGTGGAAGCCACATGGCAGCAAGAACCCCACAGAATCACAGATCCTTAGAATACTCTGAGTTGGAAGGGACCCAGAAGAATCATTGAGTCCAGCCCCTGTCCCTGCCCAGACCCCCAACAATCCCCCCTGGGCATCCCTGGCAGCGCTGCCCAAACGCTCCTGGAGCTCTGGCAGCCTCAGGGCCGTGCCCATTCCCTGGGGAGCCTGGGCAGTGCCCAGCATCCTCTAATATCCAGCCCAGACCTTTCCTGACACAAGGTTTGTGTTTACAAACACGAACAAGATTTGTGCTTATGTGTTTTACTGTGCTGTTTATTCTCAGCCAGTCCAGCAATGTGGGAGCTACAAAATGCAAAGCTACTGGGTTTTCATTTGAACTTTAACATGCAGAAGGGTGTTTCTGCCATAAAGAGTAAGCTCCTTGCAGTCAATGCAGCAATAAAAAGGCCATCACAAGATTTGCTTGGCAAAGCTTAAAGGGAAGACGGAAGGTCTGCTTGGGAAGGATTTTCTAGGATGGCAGAGGTAGTTGTAAGGTCTATGACATTCAGCACATGCCAGCAGGTGTCTGCTCAAACACAGGACACACCAGGTGTCCCCTCACACCTCCCCTTTACCTTCACCTATTACAGGTGGAGAAAACACTTCTCTTGCCCCTCTTCTCTGAACTGGTCAGAACTTGCTGCATGGCTTGAGCTACCCCTGATTTCCGTGACCTGTACTCACAACCTGCAGAGCAATCTCTGGAGACTGCTAGCAGTGATTTGGGATGGACAGTGGCTGTTTAGGGATATCCTGATGTCTGGGTTACCCGCGGTTCAGGGGGTTTCCCTGTGTTTGCATACTTCGGGAATCCTGTAGAAAGGGCTGCTGTCACAGTTTCTTTGACCTTGCTCATGCGTCATGCTGTTTAAGTAATTTTCCATTCATTTTGCATCTTCACGCTTTTGCTGCGTCTGGTACCTGAGACCCACAGAGCTGCACAGCAGAAAGTGTTTGTTGCTCAGGGCTGGAAGGGAGTTTTCAGCCTATTAGACTGGATTTTCCCAGAACAGAGATGCCTCCCCAGGGCAGGAGGAAGCTGATGCTGGTGAGCTAACAGAGTTGCAAGTCTCATTTAATCCCTTTATATTGGGAATTTGATTTCAGCAGCCCCAGTGTGAAGTTCTCAGAACACCCTTGCCAGTACCAGTGCAACTGAGGCATTTTACCAAGGCAAAAATTAGAGCTCATAAGATCCAGGGCATTGATTTCCAGGGAATAACAGATCAGTTCAGCTACCATTTCCTTCCCTCCTCCCCACCTGCTGACATCTGACATTTTTGTGTGCAAAATGGTTAGAGATTTTGGTTGAAGCATTTGTCAGTGTTGTCCGCCTTTGCTTGTCTCTAGGATGAATTCCCAGTGCGGGAAGATCTCTCTGAAATATCTGATGATGATACCTCACTGGCAAAGCCACCCCAACCTGTGAAATCAACAGTCCCTTCCTTTAAACTGAAAAATGACTCAGATCTCTTTGGCTTGGGTTTGGAAGAAGCTGGTCCCAAGGAGAGCAGCGAGGAAGGTAAAGCTCACACCTTATTTCCACTCTTGCTGCTTTTGTCAAGCATCTGGTTTTTCCAAAGTCTTTCCAGGGTGTCAGCAAACCAATTTGCACTAAATAAAATACCCTCTAACTTCATGCAGTGCCCTGTGTGAGTCTGTAATCTGGTTTAACACAGCATAAATAGCTTTTAAGTTCTTCCCCATGAGGAGGAGAGCTTGACTTGTCGCTGGCACCAGCCATGGGTTATTTTTGTCCCAGCTGCAAGCAGAAGCACATCTTCCACAAGCTGCTGCTGTGTAAGCCTTCCTGCATAGCCTTGTGTGCTTGGGAAATGGTGTTCAGCATTGCATTGCAGTGTCCACCCTCTCCAGAATTTGGATCAACTTGAACAAAATGCTCTGATATACCCTGCCAATTTCCTCTTCTATTTTTGGGAAAGATGGGGTGGAATCCTGATCACAACCTAAGCATTCCTCAGGCTTTATTTTTTGCTCTCCCCCCTCCAATTCCCTGAGGGAACAAATTCTACGCATGCAGATAATTCCTGCTGTTTAGGCATTACTGCAAAGCAACTTCCTGTAAATCTGCCCCGATGTCAGCATGAAAGATGGGAAGTTAAAGATTTAAGGAAGAAAAAAAAGTTGTGAGCAGTGCCAGAGAGAGCTCCTTGAATAGCTTCTCCAAAAGTGTGAGGAAGGTATCACAGGCTGCCATGGTTCCATCAGCTTGTCACTCTGAGCTGCTGAACAGCAAAGCTTGAAATAGCTCTAAGTGCATCTGCAGAGGCCCAGGTCAACAATTTAACTTCAGTTTAGATTCTTAAATAATTAAACGTGGGTTCCTCCTGTCTCCTCTTTTGGTGATAAATGTAAAACCATCTCTTTTTTGTCAGTGATTGGAGTTTGACTGGCAGTTAGGCTTCTCCATGGCTTCATTTACACATCAGCTGAGGAAAAAGTCATGTGTAGATAAGAGTGACAGTCAAACAGCACTTGTGAGAAGTGGTGCTGTTGTGAAGCCTCTTGTGAAGCAGCCAAGCAGGTGCTCCCCTGTTCAAGGAGGTTTTGTGCAAAGGCAGTGGACACTCAGCAGCCAAGTCATCAGCCATAGTCATGTGTGACACGTGTGACAGGGATGGACTCTGGGACTTGTTTTTGTCATGTGAAAGTATTCACCCCTGTGGAGCAGGGCTGCAGCAGGGATGCTTTGGGGATGTAATTTCCATACACAGTGTGAGCAGCAGTGAGTGTTGGCCTGCCAGGGTGTCCCATCTGTTGATACCATCATCTTCAATCATCCTCAGAGAAGATACCTGAGAGGATTTCCTTCAGAGGGGAACTGTTCCCAGGAGCTCTTCTTCAGTTCTGCAAATAACAGTCCAGTCCCAAATTTGGCCCTTGGACCAGTCTGTAGAGCTGGTCTCTAGATGTGTTCCTTACTAGCTGTGACACAGTGAATGCTATGTGTTAATCACACAGATCATATAATGCTTATAATTAAACAAGACAGATATGGTTGAGTCAGGGTGTGAGTGCTGGGGCCTGTGTCCAAAGGGACACAGTTTGGCCTGGGATGCTGGCATTGCCTTTGCCTGTGGATGCCCAGGATGGAGCATTTTGTTCTCAGAAATGGGGCCAGGGCAGAATTGCAGCTCTTGCGATTTAAATTGATTAAACACAATGGGGTTTGGTTTTTTTTTGTTTAAACAGATAAACAAGCTTCTAAGGAGAAAAAGAAGAAGAAAAAGAAAAGCAAAGAGGTACTGTTTAATTCCTCAGATCTACCATGTTACCCACCTGCCAAGAACAGAGGTGGCCTTCCGTGGTGTCCTCCCAGGTCTTGGTGGACTCCCATGCTGACATCCTGCAGCTCTGATCTGTGCCTCTTAGGCTCTGCAGACCACTGAACATCAAAGCAAGTTTGTAGGGCAGTTGAATTTTGAAAAGGGAGTGTGTGAGTTTGTAAAATACAGGATGAGGCAGAGCAGTGCCTCTCTGCTGGACTGTGTGTTCATAGCAACATGATTTTCCAAGCAGAGGGGTGCCCACAACAAACCTGATCTCAGGGATAGTGAGGGAAGTCTGCAGGAGGCTTTGTCTGTGCCATTTAAGCCTGTCCAGTACCATGGTATTGTTGGGCACAAACTGACAGACCAGTGCCCTGTATCACCCAGATGGTCTATCTGCTTTTCTGTCCAAACTCGCAGAAGGGTCTTCGGTGCTTCCACCTGAGCAAAATTCCTGATCCAGTTGAAGTCTGCCCATGGCACGGGGGTTGGACTGGCTGCTTTCCAAACCATTCCTCAGAGCCAGGTGTCGGGGCAGTACATCCTGGGTCACTGGCACACTCAGAGCATTTTCTAATAAAAATGTTCTCATTTTGCAGGAAGAGGAGAAGTCAGTGAAAAAGAAGAGCAAACACAAGAAGAGCAAAGAGAAGGAGGAGAGCAAAGAGGAGAAAGATAAAAAGAAAAAGAAAAAGAAGAGCAAGGAGAAAAGCAGCGAGATAGATGAACTTGAGGCGTTTCTTGGTGGAGGAGGAGCCAGCATGAGCAAACCACGGAGCGGGGGGGACTATGAGGAGCTGTAGTTTGGCTGCAAGTGAACTCTGCACCATGGCTATCTCCATCTTCTCTGACGAGTCACCCCAGGAGAGGCACAGATGTGTAAAGCTTTGGCCCTTTGCTGCGTAGTCTCTCGAACCAGAGTGAGCAGAACAAAAGCTTTATATCTGTGTGTGCTGCTCTGGTGCTTCGTTACACAAGGAAAACTCTGCTGAGATGTTCGTGAGCCAGGGGAAGGTTCAGGGCATGGCTCTCAGGCCTGCTGCCAGGCTGTTGGTTTTTCTCCTTCCAGAGATGCCCCATGAGGTCACTGGCAGACTGTGGGGCAAGGGGACCTGCCTCCTGCTCTGTCCCTGCTGCATTCCACTCCTGCACACCTGAAATTCCTGTCTTGCTAAGAGGAGTGCAACAAAACGTGTCGCATGAACGCATCGTGCTCAACTGTCTCAAGTCTTTAACTTCTTATCCTTCCTATTTTTTTACAGAGAAAGGTGATATTGGCCATTGCTTCACCCAGCAGTTGATGAGCTTTAAGTCAAGTAGATCATGCTATGGTGCAGCTCTCTAAAGCAGCAGGCACAGGCACAGTGTGAGAGAGAGTGTATGTGATTGTTGAAGTCCTTTGAACAGGACCTTTCTGCACAGCAGCTTAATTAGCCTTCACTGGTGCTGCTGTTGGAATTCATGAAGCCCCTTGATTTCCGTGGCCCCAGTGTCTCAGACACTACATGTAAGCTGCTATGCAGTTTGGGAAAACAATGAAAAGTCCAAAGCTATCCCGAAAGAGAGAGAAAAATCAGTGCTTTTCTGCATTTCCCACCCTTGAATTTGCATATTCCAGAATCCCCTGCTGCTGGGGCATCTCAGGGACATGACTCCATGTGGAAATGAAGATACCCAGAGTTTCAGAATTGGCTACAGGGCAGTGTTGGCATGGCAAGGCATTTGCTTCTCAGGCATTTTCCAGTCAGGCTGTAGACCCCAGCTGCTGCTCTGTGCCAAGAGGTACCAGCACTGCAGCTCAGCAGCATCCGTCCTGCTCCAGCTTCTGTCCATCCTGCAGCCAGCCAGCAGTGTGCTGCCTTTCCTGCTGCAAGCAGAGCCTCCTCTGTCCCAGAAGTTTGGGAAGCCTTTTAGTATTTGCTTTGAACTGAAACCCATGGATTAGTACCTGCTCAGCAGCAGTTGGATGGGCACTACAGCTACACCTTGGCACTTACCTGTGTCTCAGTGAGCAGCCCCTGTGTTTGATGCAGCTGGTCAGTTCTCTGTGCCCCTCCTAGTTTGGGTCTGGGGTCCCTTGCTCAGCTCAGATGGTGAAGCTTCCACCAGGTTCTGTGCGTTACATTCCCCTCTTGCTTGTAAGTTGATTTGAGGTTTGGTTTTGTACTCCCTCACCCCTTTTTGTTGTGAAATGTCAGCCATGAAATCTAAACTGGAGTTTCCTTCTGCATCCCTATAAAGCAATGTGTTCTTTTGATCCATTACCCACTCCAGAGCTGTCTTGACCAGCAGGCATTTCCTGCTCCATTTTTCTTTTTCTTGCACCCAAAATGCACTTGTAACCATTTCCCTATAAAACAAACTGGTTTTTTGCTGCCTGAGCAGTGTGTTGCTCAGGTCTGTCTGCCATTAGCATTTGCCTTCTCTGAGCATTCCACACGGCACTGTAGGGAAATTGCATGGGACAGTTCAAACTTTACACATCTGGGGAGGAAAAGGAAGATTGAGATGGGAGCGTTTGGGCAAAGGCGGGTGGGAGCCTCAGCTGCCCCAGTCCCAAAAGTGCTTCTGTTCCATCAGGATTTTGGGTCATGTTCCATTTTTCCATTGAAAAACCCTGGTACAGTCCAGTCTGACTATAAAGGTCTGTTGTACACCTGTCTCTGCACATCTTCTTCTACCCCGGAGCCCCAGTGCCTGGGCGGGAGCTGCATGTCCCTGCTGATTGCTGCTGTGCTCCCACACCTCGCGGGACAGGTGCTGAATTAAAAACCATTCCAAAAGAAAAGGAGCCAAGCATGAAAACCATCCGTTCTTTTCCCAAAACTGAGTCTGCCCTGAGAGAGCTGTTGCTTCCCACAGTGTGGAGGGGGCAGTGGTTTTGGTCAGATGTAGGTACAGGACTCTGTACTGATGGCCAATCCCTGCTGACACTGATTTGCTGCCTGCAATGTCCCTGCATCCTAGGGTCCAGCTTCTTGGAGAGTCCATGGTGCTTCCCTGTCCTTTGGGATGGCCCAGAGCAGCCAGATGAGTGATGGTGGGGAAATCCTGCAGTAGGACGGGCTTAGGGACTGGGGCTGTAGCCTAGCAACAGCCTCAATCATGGCATAATGTAATTAATCCAGCACTGGCTCAGTCTGCTGCATGAAGATACCAGGGCAAGTGGGTTGAGCCTTTCTAACTTGTGGGTTTGCCTCCAAAACCAACCTGCAGCGTCTCAGGCATGTCTGGCGTGTTCCTGGCTCGAGGCTGCTCCATGGTGAGTATCCAGGCTTCCTCTTCCACCCCCTTGGCAGGGTGGCTGCTGGCTGAGCAGAGAGCATTTTCCTCTGACACCTTCAGTGAGCCATCGTGGGTGACCCCGTGGGCTCAGGCAGGCCCCAGTGAGGTGAGGTGTGGCTAAACTGGGGACTCAGGCAGCCTGTGGGGAGCAGGGCTCCATTCCAGGTTAAAGCAGAAGTGTCTGCGTGCACGTCCTACTCTGCTTTATAGCTGCGTGGGGATACTGCCATGGGGCAGCCAGCCTGGGAACCCCTAAAACTCCTGGTTACCCCCGGATTGTTGGCATGCTCTGCCTTAGGGGAGGCAGTGGTGCAGCTCTCCATCACCACAGAGGGGAGATGGGCAGCAGAGGGGGGTGCTGTGCCCCCTGGTGGCCGGGGACACCTGCCAGGTGTCAGTCCCGCCTCTCCGCGCTCCGGGATGGCACGGAGGGCACTCAGTGCCTGAGGCTTGGCCTGGCAGCAGCCACGGCTGCAGCCCGAGCTGGTGTCTGCAGGCTGGCTGCGGGAGGGAGCCAGCCAGCCGGTAAAAGAGCAGGCTTTTCCCTGGAGCTGGCAGGAGAAGCACCCCTCCCTGTGCCTTTGGCAGGCAGCGGCTCCGTGGCAGGTGTGAGGTGATGGGTTCCCACCTGCTGGGGCTGTCACCAGCGTCTGGGCACCCCTGCAGCCACGGGAGGTCCCGAGTGACCAGGCTGCTGTGTGGCATCACTGAGGGGGGCTGGAGGGAGGCTCAGCACCATGCCCAGTGCACTGGTGGCAGGGCAACACTGAGATCCCTCCTCACAGCCACCAATTTCTCCCTTGGTTCAGAGCTGGAGGCAGGAAGGGGATGAGAGGGAGAGGAGGAGAGAAACTGGAAGGAGGAGAGACCCTCCTGCCCCCAGCGAAGCATCACGCTGATGCCAGCCAGCTTGGGAAAAGGAGAGCATCATCCGCAGGCAGGAGCTGCAGGGTGCCAGCAGCGAGCATCTCATCCCATTCCAGCCCTGCCTCTTCCAGCTGTGGGATCCCCACGTTGCCGTGGAAACAGAGGATTTCGCGGCAGCTTGCAGTGGTGCTGCCTGCCGTGGGGGCAGAGGCCCGTGTCCGCAGCACTGTCCTACCCTCCCTGTGCCCCCAGCCCTGCTCCCCCCTCACCCCTTCCCCAGGAGCAGGGCTGGGATGGCTGCCAGACCCCTTGTGCTCCCCCAGGGCTGGTCTTGCAGTGGGTGCTCTGTGCCCACCCTGTGCCCCCTGCTGTGGCTGCCCAGGGGAACAGAGAGTCCGGGACAAAGGGAAGGCATCAAATGATCAAATACTCGTCCCCGCTGTGAACTGAGCAGCGTGGGAGGGAGTGGGGCAGCCCCAACACTTCCCAGGGTCACCCGTGTCACACATGAGTCCCCAGTATGGCGAGACACTGGGTGCCAGTCACCCCCGTTTCCCACAGGGTGGGCATAGGTGGGTGCCACAGCCCCCCATCCCCATTTTGGGATGCCCCACATCACTCCTCCAGTGCTGGAGCCCTCTCCACTGTTGTAGCAACCGGGGGGCGGACCCAGCACCCACCTCCTGCCCACAGGCCTGGCCAGGCCCAGCTGCAGCCTCTCTCCATGGAATCACATCCTCCGGGAGCACGGCACGGACCCAGCATCGCCTCCCCGTGTTGTGGGTGGCACCCTGACCCGTTCCGCGCTGCATTCGGGAAGCCGGGCGAGAGCCAGGAGCTGCCTCACCGGAGACTCCCAGTCCTGCCCGTTCCTGGCGCAGCCGTCACCCCGCGGGTGCAATCGCCCTGACACCGGCTCCGTCTCGCAGGTGGCCCCGGGGACAGGCTGGTGGTGCCAGCGCCGCGCTGTCGCTTCCCATCGCGGGCCCCGTGCTGAGCTGCGCGGCTTCCCCCTCACTCCGCTGTGCCATCGGGGCCACCCGGCCCTTCCCCAGCACAGCCAGCTTGGGAATCGCCGTGACGGGACAGCGAGTCCCAAACTGCCGGCGGGGTCTGGCACGTCACACTCCCCACCCCGGACAGCCTCAGGCACCCGCGGGCTGGCAAGAGCACCCCTGGGAGGCCAGCTGGGCCCCCGGCTCCCCAGGCTGTGAATTTTGGGGACCTGTTGGCTGCTTGGCATCTGCCAGCCGGTCCCGTCCCGCTGGGCAGATCCCGGAGCGCAGCGGGCTGGGCGCGCTGCCCCGCCTGGCCGAGAGGACGTGCCCGTCTCGCCGTTCCTCAGTAGCGCGCCCGGCACAGGGCACAGTTGTAAATCGGTTTTTTGTGTTTAACGTCCTTCCAGGTATTTTTCCCCAATGGCTTTCAGAGTTTCTCTGAGGAATCTCCTCCTTTTGCTTTCTCAGAGTGGCCTATGTTTGCTTCCCCCGGCATCACCACACCAGTGCCCCTGTCCCACTGCCAAACTGGGGCTTCCGGAGGGTTGCGGAATCTTACAAAATTTAGACAAACAGTATATTCAATTGAGATTTATTTTATAAAGCAGGTAAACCAGTTAAAGCTACGCCAACATTTGAATACAGATTTGCGATGTCAGATGGATTTGGTGCTGCCTGACTTGAGAATTCCCAAGATTTTAGGACAGCTAACCCAGAATCTGCAATCACTCCCCCAGTAAGGCAAGGACTCAGCCTCAAGGAGTTCCTGTCAGCAGTGTCCCAACCAATGGGCAGAATTTCTGATGGCAGTCTTGCTGCTCCAAGGGGGTTGGGCTCCACTGACCCCAGTGGGCCTTGTTGTCAGGTCATGGAATCACAAACTGGTTTTGGAAAGGACCTTAAAGCTCATTTCATTCCACCCCTGCCATGGGCAGGGATACTTTCCACTGTCCCAGGCTGCTCCAAGCTCCATCCAGCCTGGCCTTGGACACTGCCAGGGATCCAGGGGCAGCCACAGCTTCTCTGGGTCAGGGCATCACCATTCTCACAGGGAACAATTCCTTCCCAATATCCCATCCATCCCTGCCTGGGATTTGTGGGCATGTTGTTCCTCTGTGCCTCAGCTTCCCCTTTGGAAGGGGCCCAGCAGAACTAAGTCTGTCACCTGCAGACACTTTGGCCAGGTACACACTGTCAGGGGCTGGTAGGGAAACTGAGTCACAGGGACACAGTGAACACTGTGGCTCTGCTCCCTGTGGGGTCTGGGGGAGGACTCAGCACCGAGGAGGCAAAGGCCCCACAGAAAGGAGGATTTGCCCCCACACTGGCCCAGCCTGGCTGCTCCTGGCCTTGACAGCAAGCCACGGTGGGGCAGCCTGGACACAGAGACAGGAGCTGCTCCTGCCTGGGGACAGGCACCAGACTCGCCTTTTCTTTGTAGGATTGCAGGAGCCAGGATTGTGGGATCCCTCTGACCACTCATGTGTTCCGCCCATAGAACAGGGGCCCGGGCAGCTTGGCCAGGGACAAGCCTGGACCTGCAGAGCCATGGCAGGGGCCCAACACCTTTGTCCTCCACACAGGGGTAGGGGACAGTTCTGTCCCACCCTGCTGAGTCCTGCTGCCCACACGGCTGTGCCAAGGGGGTCCCCTCCATCTGAGGGGCTGCCACCCCTGTGGGTGGTGGGCACAAGGCCAGGGGCAACCCCCCAGCCCTGCCACCCACCCCTTCTCAGTTCCCGTGGGGCTGGGGTTACCTCCCCTGCCTGAGTGCCGCAGACTGGGAAGCCGGGGTGTCACAGCCCAAAGCAGCAGCATGGCCCAGTGCCCAGGGCAGATGACAGCCCTGAGCAGCCAGCACAACTGCAGCCCTCAGCTCCAACCTCCTCGAGGAGATCTTCTCCTCTGCCACAGGCTGCCACTAGATCGAGGAAGAGGAGGAGGTGGAGGTGGAGGAGCAGAAGGAGCTGCAGGAGGAGGAGGGGAAGGCTGCGTCCACAGCCCAATTGCCATGAGCACATGACATGGCGCTGCCATCTCCGGTGTGTGGAGACCTGCCCGCGGTCCAGTTGGATCCCTTAGCACTTTCCAGCCTGAAATAGCAGCCTCACACGGGGAGCAGATGGTCCCACTGTCCCCTACCATGGGGCTTGGGTGAGATGGTCCAGCCCGTTTGTTCCCTGATTTCGGACCTATGGCCGCCCCAAAGCCCAGAGCTCCAGACAGGTGACCTCAGTCGATGCAGGTGTCACCCAGGGCCACAGCTGCATGGACAGAGGGTGGCACTGTAGGGGATGCCCGAAGGGCAGCATACTCCTCCATGCCGGGACTCTCTGCATTCCGCAGGGATGGGCTCCTGTAGCGTTCGGGTGGTTGCAGCCGCGGGGATGTGCAGCCTGCCCGGTGCTCCGGCGTGCATCAGCGGCCATACCGGCGGTGCTCGGGGCTGGCTGGCGCGGGGCGGGAGCAGATGGAGCAGCACGGCGGGGACCGCGGGGGCAGGAAGCCGCGGACAGCGGGAGCGGCTGGACCAGCAGCCGGAGCCCTGTGTCCTGCAGAGAGGAAAATGGAAGTGCTGAGGAGTGCGTGGGGGGTGGAGTGGGGGTGATGGGGCCCGTCTGAACGTGGTGCAGGGGTCCTGGGGGTCTCTTGGCCCTGTGTATGCAGCGGGGGCAGGCTGACCCTGCTCCCAGCTCCTCCCCCAACTCCTGTGCCACTCGTCAGTGCAATGAGTTCCTGGTGCTCAGCCCGGCCCCCAGGGCACATAATGCCGGTCCCAGTGGGCTCAGCAATGCCCACAGCTCCCAGGGGCATTCCTGCAGGAATCATAGCAGTGCCAGCCCGCCACAGGCCCCCCAGCACTGCTCTGCCTGGTGCAGGCACCAGAGACAGTGGAAGGCTGTTCCTGGTGCTGCAGTGGACGAAGGAAATGGTCTTGGCTACAAGGATTTTGAATCAAGCAAATCCCGGGGTGCACCTGTCATGCAGAAATACGTGGAGAGCAGCAGTCTGATCAGGGCTCGGAGCCATGGCAGGTCCTGGTGGGTCCCTGGGCCATGGCCCCTTGCCAGGGCACCCACAGGTGCTGGGGCTGCCCCCAGAGCTATGGGCAGTGAAGGGCGGCTCAAGGAGGTGACAGAGGGAAACTGAGGCTGAGCTGTGGCTCAGAGGCCGTGCTATGCTGGAGACGCTGGGGCCAGAGTGTGCTGGGAGCTGTTCTGTGCCTCCTTCGTCCGTCTCCATCATTGAGCATCCCTGTGGGCTCCGGCCACCACAGGCAGCGACAGCCTCGGAGCCTCTGGGAAAACGAGGCCATTCCATGGAGGAGCTTAGCGGGGGATTTCGCTGCCCAGCCGGCCGCGGCCGCGTAGGACCACGGTGATGGGGTAAGGTCAGGCAGGACAGGCCTGGGGGGCTGCCGACACTGGGGGGCTGCTGGTGCAAGGGCAGGTGCCTGCGGGGGCCGTGGGGTCTCTGTACACGGTGTGGGGCTGAGCGCGGGGGTCCCGCGGACACTCACACCCATGGTGCGGGGAAACTCCATGAGGGATGGCAGCGGGGATCCCCCAGACCCGGCCCGGAGGTCCCGGGGGAAGAGGGGATGCTGCGAGGGGCCGGGAC
Source organism: Drymodes brunneopygia (assembly GCA_013400955.1). Classification (NCBI taxonomy): domain Eukaryota; kingdom Metazoa; phylum Chordata; class Aves; order Passeriformes; family Petroicidae; genus Drymodes; species Drymodes brunneopygia. The sequence continues at coordinate 579,572 of VZTZ01056959.1, forward strand.
CGGGGCCGAGCGGAGCCAGGCGGGGGAGTGGAGATGGGGATGGGGATGATGGGAATGGGGATGATGGGGATAAGGACCGGTCTGGGGGCGGT
>VZTZ01056959.1:587395-606095 GCA_013400955.1 Drymodes brunneopygia
TGGGCCGAGTACCACGGTGAGGGGCCGGGAGTGGAAGGGGGGGCTCTGGCCCGGGGTGCCGAGGGAAGGGGCCGCGGGCCCCAGGGAGGGTGGGGGTTCGTCGGGGGCCTGGCCCGTCACGGGGCAGCGGCTGAGGCGGGGGTTCCCTGCACCCTCCCGCTCCCTCCCTGCAGCCGACTTGTTCGAGCGCACCGCGGAGGAGCTGGCGCGGCACGGGCTGAGCTGCGAGTGCCTGGGCGGCGGCCGCCTCTCCCACCACCCCGAAGAGAGGAAGATCCACGTCTACGGGTACTCGGTGGTAAGTGGAAGCCGGGGGAGACCCACGCGTGGGCGCGGCATTTCCCTTCGCGTGGGTCCCACTGACGGCGGTCGAGGTGGCCCCGCATCCCCTCGGGGCTGGAAGGGGTGAGCGGGGCGGCGCTCCCGGGGGTCCTGGGCGTTCTCCGGAGTGCCCCAGGGAGGGAGACTTCACAGAGCCCTTTCGGGTGAGCGGTGCTTGGCCGGAATGGGGTCACCCCATGATCCCCCCCAGCACCTGCCTGTGGGGCTGCCACACACCCAGAGCCCCCGGGGGTCCCGTGGGATCCCGCAGTGGCTGTGCCCAGCACTGGGTGCTGCCGGGGGGAATTGGGCTGCACAAGAACCGTGTCCCTATTGTGTCTGTGTGTCCTAAGGGCATTCCTGCAGGAGTGTCGGGCTCTATAGGGGCCCTGTAAGTGTGACTGAAGGCACCCTCGGGGACATAACTGGCATGATGGGTGCCTGGATGCTGACCCCAGCCCATGGCTGTGCTGGGTGCTGAGTGCAGAGCCCAGCTGGGGCCAGGGCAGGGTGGTGATTCCTGGGCCACGGTGCACACAGTTTTCTTAACTTCAGGGTGTCACTATCCTCTGCCATAGAGGGGTTGGCACAGGCTGTGTGGCCTCTCTGCTGCTGGGGTCTGCCAGAGCTGCCCTGGGGACTTGCCAGGCTTCCCTGCAAGTGGTCACCCACCAGCTCTCCTTGGGAACTCTCTTTCCTATGCAGGGGTTTGGACGAGCTGACCACGCTGTGACCACAGAGAAGTTGAAGGCCGAGTATCCCGACTATGAGATCACTTGGGCGGATGAAGGGTACTGACTCCTCTGTGTGTGGCGCCAGTCCAGAGCTGATGCAGCTGCACGCAGCACCGGGGCGATGGCAGCAGGCTCCCTGTGCTCTGTGGTGCTCCAGGCTCTCCTGATTTTCCTCTGTGTTGAACTCGCCTATTCTCTGCCATCACCGGACTGTCCCCGTGCCGGGTGCTTCCTCCTCCCTGGCAGGGCAAAGCTGGTGAAGCCAGTGTTTGCTCTGCTCTGGCCTCCTGGTGCCGGGGGCTTGTCCCACGTGTATCTGCGAGAATTAAAGTCGTTGGGGGAGCACAGCTGCTCGGGTGACCATGCTCACAGCTCGACTGCTCCTTCCCAGCTCCAGGTTGTGCCTGTTGACAAGGGACCCCTTGAGGGGGTCCTGGCATGGGAGCAGGCAGAGTCTGGGGTGGGGACAGCAGGAGGTGTATGAGGATTTGCCTTGGAAAGGGCTGAGGCAGGAGAGAGGAAAGCAATGGGTCCTAGGCCTGGGGGAGGGAAAGACAGGGTAGACCTGGGGGAATGACCAGCCCCATCTCCTCCTGCGGGGAGGGAACTGAGCTGCCTGGGAACATGGTTGGGAAGAACATGCCCGTTCTCACTCTGGCAGGTGGTCACACCTTGAGGAAGAGCATCCTCCCTGTCTTCGTCCCTCCAGCCACCCAGGACCAGTTCCTGTCCCTCAGAATTTCCCAGGGATTCTCCCTGCTTGTGCTTCCAATGAGGAGCGGTGGGGGAGACTGGGAAAAGCTGCAGGAGCCTTCAGTGGCTGGAGAGATCCAGGGAGATGTGCAAGCCAGTTCAATCACTGTCCCATGTGAGGCTGAGGCTCGAGGAACCTCCCAGTCCACTCCCAGCCCCATTTTGTTGTCAGACTCTGACCCTGCGTGCTCCCAGCTCCTGCCTGGCCATGATCCTGCTGCTGCCTCCACCTCATGCTGTCAGGGATGTAGGTTCCTTCCCCTGCATCCAGAACCATGCAGGGTCAGCTCAGCCTGTGCCCAAACTCCAAAGGAAGCCTCACAGTGGGGGGGATGAGTTTCACAAGCTGTGCCTTGTCCTCTGTCCTGCAAGGTGTGACCCATGCTGGGGGGAACGTTTCCCAGCAGTCACACGAGTCGGCTGCAAACCTGCAAGTCACTGGATCTTGGAGCTTGGAGGCACGTCTGGAATGTCCTGTCCATCCACTAGCCTAGCGGAGCCAGCTCCAATGGGTCCATCGTGGTGGGATTGCTGGAAGGTGCTGTGCAGGCTCAGGAGTCGCACTCAGTAGTCCTAGTGGGTCCCTTCCAACACAGGGAATTCCATGATTCTGTTCTAGATTTACACTGCTGGGAGTTGTGACCAGGTGAGGTTTGAGAATCTCCCTGACTTGGGCCCCCCAGCAGCTTGGGAGTCTACTCTGGTTTTGACAACTCTCACAGGAAAAATGGTTTTTCTTTAAGTGGCATTTGCTGTTCTCGCTTTGTTCTTGCTGTCTCAGCCCTTACTGGGCCTGTGGCCAGCTCGGTGCTGCCAGGTTCCTGGGCAGGGCTCCTGATCTCCGGCGTGCTTGGACTGGGGGATGTGGGGCTGCTGGTACTCACTGGGCCTGGCTGGCGCTGGGAGAAGGAGCTGAGCCTGTATTTTACTGCCCCTGATGCAATCCCACTGCAATCTGCCTTCCAAGGCCATCGGCTCAAGGGGAGGATCTCCTCAATGGGGCCCCTCTCTGGGCACGGAGGCTGCAGCAGCAGAGGTGAGAGAGGTCCTGTGGGGTAGCAGTCCCTGCTTCCCCTGCCCAGGTGGGGAAACCGGTGGGGTCAGTAGTTGCCATTGCCAGGCAACACTCGTGGTGGTCTGTGGGGCTCTGGCCGCCAAGCTGTGCTTCTTCCAGGCTCATCAGCCTTTGCTGGGGCTCTGCCAGGAATGGTCTGCCCTAGGAATTACCTGGTTGTGGCCCTGGAGCTGTGTCCCTTCACCCCGTGGCAGTCATGAGCGGAGTGCTGAGATGCTCCTGCCAGCCAGAGTGGAGCAGGCAGGGTGAGGGCTGGCCCCTCCCGATGGCATCTTGGGATCCCCAGGCTCCAGGGAGACCTCAGACCCCCTTCCAGTGCCTAAAGGGGCTCCAGGAGAGCTGGAGAGGGACTTTGGACAAGAGCTTGGAGTGACAAGACAAGAGGGAATGGCTTCCCACTGCCAGAGGGCAGGATCAGATGGAATATTGGAGATATCGGTGACTCCCAGCTCAGCTGTTCTCCCTGACCAGAGTGCAGCCCTCTGCTAACCCTGCACCCAAAGTCCCTCCCACTGTCCTTATGCACAGGGACTGGCAGAACCCCCATGTCCCTTGCAGAAGTGCCAGCTTCCCCCGCAGGGCTGGCAGCATCCCCGGCTCGGCAGGAAGTGTCCTCATCCCTCACCAAGCCGGTGCATTCCACCGGGCTGTGCCCCGTCCCAATCAGAGTGGCACCCACCGTCTTGTTCTGGGTAGAAAATGGGCTGAAGAAGAGAGGTGCACTGGGGAAAAGCCGAAGGTCTCCCTGGGGCACCTGGCTCCAGCTCGCCACTGTGGTGCCTGCGGTGCTGCTGTCAGGATCGCGCTACGCTGTCGCAGCCGGCACAGCCTCCCCATAAACGCGCCGCCCGGCCAGGGAGCCGATAACAGAGGGGCTGAAGTCCAACGCAGGCAGGTCCTGGGGAGCACATTCCAGCCCGGGGCTCACACTGTGGCCTCTCCCAGCTGCGTTTTACCGTCGCGGTGGCCGGGATGGCGGCAGGCGGGCAGGCGATGCTGGCCCTCCTGGTGCTGCTGGGTGAGCTCTGCCGACACGGTCGGGGGTACTGTCGCTGAAGGGAAGGGGCTCCGTGCTGGCTGCTCCAGTCTGGTCCTCTCCGGCAGTTTGTCCCAGTGCTGGGGGCCGGGGCAGGTACAGCTCAGCCCACTGGGCTCTGCTGGTGAAGTCAGCCCGGAGTTCCCAGGGTGAGCGGGTGCCGCAGCCCCCATCACCGGAGTGGGGATCACCTAAGGCTTTGGTCAGCGGGGGACAGAAAACGCGCAGCTTTTCCTGTTTCTTCCAAAATGGGGGTGGGACTCGAAGCACGGGTGCGATAGAGCAGAGTCAGTGACCCGGCAGGCTCTGGCACCCCGAGGCTGACGGGGGAAGATGGCAGTGTGAGAGATGTGGAGTGTCGGGACAGTGACGGGGGGGGGTTCGTCTAGGGGAAGATGCCACTGAGAGCTCAATACCTGCCCCAGCAGGGTCCCAAACCGAGGTGCCCAGGCAAATGTCACCTGCTGCAGGCACCATGCCTGGTTACCTGCGGGGATTTCAGCCACATTGTCTCTCCCATAGCCAGAACCGTCCTCTCCAGTGGGTCCATGGTCGTCAACAGCTGCAGCAGCGCAGCTGAGCAGCTCTGCAACTTCGTCTGTGACTGCAGTGACTGCTCGGATGAGAACCAGTGCGGTGGGTGCCCAGACTCCCCAGGCCCCCCAGACCCACTCTCAGGCCTTGCCCCTGGGGTGAGAGCAGGCTGTGTAGTGGACAGTGTTTTGTGTGCAAGTCCCTGGGGTGGTGCTGGTGCCCAGGATAGACGCAGGGTCCCGCGGGGTGGGTGCAGATCCATAGGGTATGGACAGGTCACTTGTGCAGGTGCCTAGGATGAACACAGGTCACCTGGGTGCGAGTGAGTCTGCCAGGTGGGTGCAGGATCCCAGGCTGTGTGCAGGTCCCCTGGGTGGCCCCAAACCTGCCTTTACCCCCCATCTGCCTACCCTCAGGATACCTACGGGGCTCAGCAGTGCTGGGCACCCCCTTCACCTGTGACTTCGAGGACAGTGACTGTGGCTGGCAGGACGTGGGCACCTCGATGTATGGATGGGTGCGGAGCAGGCCCAGCCTGGCCATGTGGGGCGTGGGGCCTCATTCAGACCACACCGTGGGCACTGACCTGGGTAAGCAGGAGCTGCTTGGTGAGCAGGCTCTGGGCACCCACAGCACCACTCTACTGGGCTATGGGTGCCCCAGAGTTGGGGTGCCTGGACACCCATCCTTGTAGGGTGCAGGGGACAGAGCAGACCCATAGAGGCACAGAAGTAGTGCTGGCACAGCTCTGGTGCCATCCCATGGGGCTGCAGCCCCTGCTCTGCTTTCTGCCCTCCCCAGGCTGGTTCTTGGTGACCATGTCCCCCCCAGCAAAGACTGCTGCCACGGCCTGGCTCAGGTCACCAGAGATGCGGGAAGCAGCTGCCACATGTGAGATCAGAGCCTGGTACCACCTCTCAGTGAGCTGTGAGGGCACCCAAGGTGGGCACAGGCAGCACTGGCTACTGGGCAGTAAGGATAGGAGGCAGTGGGGAGGGATGGGGCCATCTGCCTCTGTGGCAGGGACCAAGCCACCGTCACCTTGAGATGGGTCCTTGCCATCCTGTTTGCCTCTTCCACACTCCACACACAGAGCTGGTGGAACCTGGGGGTCCCAGCTCCAGCCCCCAGAGCTGGCAGGGCTCCATTCGTTCCTTTGGGTACCCCAGGATGTCCCATACCAAGGGCACTTTTGGGGCTTCCCTCAGGGCTGAACCAAACAGAGCGGCCGGTGCTGTGCCTGGCTGTAGCACACAAGGACGATGTGGTGGGGCTGTGGCAGAGCCCCAAGCACAGCACTGAGGGCTGGCACCAGCTGCTTGCCTACCCTGGCCGGATCATGGGGCAGTTCCAGGTGAGACAGGGATGGCACCCGGGCACTGCCCCCATAAGCTGGGACCAGAGGAGCTGGGCGATGCTCTGGGACCCGGCCTGGACAGCTTATGACATCATCATCCTCCCATCACAGCTCATCTTCTCCCTGACACAACCACCCACCTGTGGGGCACAGGTGGCACTTGATGACATCATGTTCAGGAACTGTGGCTTACGAGGTGAGCCTCACATCTTCTGGGATGGGAACTGAGGGGGGTGCAGAACCCAGGGGAGCTCTCCCATTGCTTGCTGTGTCTTGGGGCACCGTGGCGTGGCCCAGAGCATGAGGTGGGCAGTGAAAACCTGTCCTTTGAGCCACCCCAGGAAGGATGTCCGGGGTGCTCACCATGTCCCTGTGGGACCAGCCACTCGCTGACGTGTGTACCCCCACCCCAGAGGTCGGGCAGCAGATCTGCGGGGCCCAGGAGCGCCGCTGCCGCCGCGGCTCCTGCCTGGCGCTGCATCGTTTCTGCGACGGCACCGACGACTGCGGGGACGGCTCGGACGAGGACGCGGCACAGTGCAGTGAGCACCCCTAGCCCCGGGGAGGAGCCCTGCAGATGGGCTGAGAGTCTGCCTTGGTGGGGCAAAGCTGTGCTCTGGGCTGACAGGGGTCCCCCCAGTTCTGCCCTGTGCCCGGGAGGGCAAAATGACCCTGAGGGTATGCAGAAGGGATGACAGCAGCCCAGCCCATTTTAGGGAGAGGGCTGGGACCCAGTCTCTGAGTCACTGCTGTCCCTTCTCCCCACAGAGAACTTCACCCGCTGCTCCTTTGACTACGATCTCTGTGGCTGGGAGGCAGCAGCCGGGCCAGCAGTGTGGGGCAGGAACACGAGCCTGAACCTGGGCACCTCCTACAGCACTCCCACTCGGGACCACAGCAACAACAGCAGGACTGGTATGTGGCAGGGCACCAGTGCCCCAGTGGAGCCCCACTGCAGGGGGACGTGCCCTGGGATGACACATGCCTGGGCTCTGCTCAAGGCTGTGCCAGGACAGTGGTGTCCTGCACCCACACGTCTGCCTGGCTCCACTCAGCCCCAACATCTCCTGCAGGTTTTTTCCTACACGTGGGCAGTGGCCCCACTGCACAGGCTGGTGGCACAGCTCAGCTCAGCAGCCCCACTTTCCAAGCCACCAACTCCTGTTCTGTGAGTCACAGCTGGGACCTCATGTCACAGCTCATGTGGGTGTAGTGGTGACAGGAGATGAGGTTCCCAGCTGTGGGGACCCTCATGCGGGGCTGGGGCTGTGGTTGGCTCTTGCTGGGGATGGGCGTCAGGTTTTTGGGGGTGGTTTGGTGACATCTCTAGTGCCTGTTGGGAGCTCTGAGCTCTTCACAGCCCCTCTGTAGGATGCAAGGGGTTGTGTGCCCCTGCCCTGAGGGCTCACCCTCGTCCCCAGGTCGTGCTGTACTGCCACCTCCATGGCTCACCCACCAACAACCTCAGCATCTCCTATGTGACCAGCTCTGCCAAGCACCTGATGAGGGAGAGGACAGGAGACCTGGGCAGCTGCTGGGTCCGGGAGAGAGTGGACTTCAACATGATGCATTCCTTCAAGGTGGGCTGGTGCTGTGCTGGGGGGAGCTGGATGACCCCGGGGTGAGGGACCACAGCTGGGTACAGAGGCAGCACCACGCCCCAAGCCCCACAGTGGCCGTGCCAGCCCACGCTGCGCACTCCTGTCAGCCACAGCATCGCCCCTGCTCCCACTGAGTCCCTTCCTGGGGAGAATGTGTTCCAGTCCATGACAGGTGCTGGCTGTCCCCATCCCTGGTGTCACCCTAACCCCCCCATATTGTGCAGGACCCCTTGCTGAAATTGCTGCCATGGTGCTTTCCTGCAGGTGCTGATCGAGGGTGTGGCCGGCAGTGGGGGGACTGTGGCCATCGATGACCTGATCCTGTCTCAGGGCTGTGTGAAGGAGCAGGGTGAGCTGGTGGGCAGTGTCCCTCACCCTGCTGAGTGTGAGCAGCTGTCCCAGGTGTCCTGCGCCCATGGTACTGTGCCTAAAGGAGCAGCCACACGGTCTGCCTGTCCCTCTGCTCATCACAGGGACCATCCTGGGTGCAGCATGGCAAACACTTGCCCTGGGGTGCTGGTGACACTCCATCCTCTGTGTCAAAACGTGTCACACAAGCAGCTCTTACTAGGTCCTGGGTCCCCTTCAGCTGGTGGCGGCTGGGATGGGATGGGACGGGACGGGACAGGACGGGATGGGATGGGATGGGGGAAATGGAGAGCCATGGAGATGCTTGGGGACAGGGGACAGTGGCTTGAAGGGCTGATGCTGTTGCTGGACCTTTCACCATTGCTCTCCATCCTGGGGTGTTTCACCATCAGAGAAGGCTCTGGTCACGCTGCCAAGCCAGGCGGGTGGCAGCCCCTGTGCAGCAGATGAGGTGACCTGTGACAGTGGGGACTGCATTGCCGCAGAGCTGGCCTGTGACTTCGCTGACACGTGCTCTGACGGCTCCGACGAGAAGCGCTGTGGTGAGAGCCAAGGCAGAACCTGCACCCATACCCCAGCAGTGGAAGGGACCAGGCATCCCTGAACCGGCATGGCCAGGGCACCTGAGTGCCTCCACAGCACCTGGGAGAAGAATGGTCTGGCAAGACTGAGCCTGGAGTTTTGGGTTGCCCAGAGAAGCTGTGGCTGCCCCATCCCTGGAAGTGTCCAAGGCTGGTTGGACGGGGCTTGGAGCAACCTGGGATAGTGGAAGGGGCAGGGGGTGGAATGAGTTTTGAGGTCTCTTCCAACCCAAACCATTCTGGGATTCTGAGATTCTTTGACTTTGCAGGGACAACAACGTTCGAGTCAGGGGCTGGGGGCTGGCATGACGTCAGTGTGGGGCAGCTGCGCTGGGGTCTGCAAAAGGTCACTGAATCTGACACCTTCCTTACAGGTGAGGCTGTTCTCACCACCCAGACAATGCTCTTCAGTGCTCAGCACCATGGGAGCCCACAGAGCAGGGACCCACAGTGGGTGCCACTGCACAATGGGGGATGATGCCCAGGCAGGATGCTGGGCTGGGGTTGCTACAAGGTGTGTGGGATCCCAGTCCTCACCTCACAGTGTTTATGTGCCCAGGGACTTTCCTGGCCCTCCAGACAGGCGAAGGACAGATGGTGGGTCCTGCGAAGGCACAATCGCCTCCGCTGGGCCCCTCTGGCCCTGCCTGCACCATGGCAATGAGCTACCGCATCCACAGTGACCCCCAAGGTAACCTCCTGCTCACCCCCAGGGCTCCCCACCTGCTTCCTGCCCCCAGACCCCCCATGCTCACCTCCTTTTGCTGCCTCTCCCAACCCTGCTTTGCCTATTCACATCACCCTGGAGTTGTGTCCCTGTACCCTGTGACCATGAACTAGTGCCATGGAGGGCCCCCACATGGTGGCCAGGGGTTTTGGATGCCCACAGCCTCTGCACCACCTCTTGTTCCAGGCTTTCTTGCTGTCAGTGTGGCAGATCACACCACTGGCACCACCTACCTGGCCTGGCAGACACAAGGTCGTGGCAACACAACGGGGGGTCACATCCGTATCCCGCTGGGAGAGAGAAGCCGGCCCTTCCAGGTGTGCTGGACACATAGGGACCAGCCTTGGGGGGCTGTCAGTGGGACAGTGCCAGTGCCCCTGGGCTCATGGCTGCTGTGCTGCCCCCAGGTCGAGCTGCTGGCACTGGTGGATCTCCAGGGCTCGGCGAGTGTCAGTGTTGACAACGTGACATTCGAGCAGTGCTACCTCAACACAGTGTCACCCACAGCTGCGGGTATGGCCAGGGGCACATGGGCAGGGAGGGTGACCCCAGATCCTTTCCATGGGGACTGCCTGGTGGCTGTCACTCTGTCCAAGAACAGGACCATGGTGCAGAAGGCCGAGGGCCAGGGCCAAGCATAGATCCTACTTTGGCCTGGGACCCCTGTGTGGGGTAAACTTGGGGAGTGGGGGAGGGGAGCAGGGGGAAAGGGACATTTGGAGGACCCATTTGCTTTTGTGATGCCTTGTCCCTTTCCACCTCCACACTGTCACCTCTCTCTGGCCAGAGCTGTCCTGCAACTTTGAGAGGGGCATGTGTGGCTGGTACCAGGATCTGTCCAGTGACTTTAAGTGGGTCCACAGCACAGGGCAGGGACAGGGCTCTGACCACACCACCGGCTCAGGTAAGGGGCTGATTGCTCTTTGAGGGCACACAGGAGCCCAGGGCATCCCATAGCCTTCAATCCCCAGGGCCAAGACATGCCCTGTGCACTCCCAGCAGCCCCATGCCTGCGGAGCAAGGTCACCCAGGAGCACCCAGATCTGGGCTGTGGGTGATGAGAACACTCACATCATGACTCCTTCATCCTGGCTGTCCCCAACATTCAGGCTACTTCTTGTCCGTGGACCCCTCTGTGCCATGGAGCCGTGGGCAGCGGGCCCAGCTCCTCACCTCCCACCAGGAGCCGGCGGCTGCCCCGCGCTGCCTCTCCTTCTGGTACCGCCTGGCCGGCCCGCAGATCGGTACGCGCTCCATGGCATCTTCCCAGGGCTGCCCAGTCCGGCTCCACTCCGGGGCTGTGGGACAGCTGCCCCATGCCCCGCTCTGCCCAGGTACCCTGAGCCTGAAGCTGCGGCTGGAGGGAGGGGAGGAGGTGGTGCTGTGGAGCCGCCGAGGAGCCCAGGGGAGCATCTGGCACCGAGCATGGGCCACACTGCCTGCCACGGGCCAGCAGCGGTACCAGGTGGGGACCAGGCCCCCCATGTCCCTGGCACCAGCTAGGCACAGGGTCTGACACCACTGCCTGGGGCAGGTGGCTTTTGAGGTGCTGCATGACGGATTCCTGGGGGACGTGGGGCTGGACGACATCACACAGACAGCAGGACCCTGTGGGGCCGAGCTCTCCTGCTCCTTCGAGGTGGGGGGCTGTGGGCTGGCAGCCAGCGGCAAGGGCACCTGGCAGCGACAGAGCAATGGCACTGGCACCACCGCTGGCCCTGCAGCCGACCACACCTCCGGCACCGCCTCAGGTACGGGGCCATGGCAGCCCTGCTACTTCCCTGCTGCTCTGAGTGTCCTCCCCGCCAGCTCTGAGTGTCCTGCCTGTACCCCACAGCCCTGCCTCCTCTCCCTGTGTTTTCCCTGCCCTCCCCAGGATGAGCAGAAGGCAATACTGCACAGGGCTTCCCAACCCTGGGACTCCCCAAACCCAGAGTCTCCAAGCCCCAGGGCTCCCTAATCCTGGGGAGGTTCCCAAGCTTGGAAGACTCCTCGACCTGGGGGAAAAACCCAGCCCCAGTTGTCCCCTTGTGCTCCCCAGCAGGGCTGGGCAGGGGTCACAGCACAGGGGCTTCTCTCCCCCAGGCCATTACATGGTGGTGGACACGGGCAGGGTCTCCCTGCCTGCAGGGCACATGGCTGCCCTCACCTCCCAGCCCTACCAGCCCTCCGTATCTGCCCAGTGCCTGGCCTTCTGGTACCAGCTGAGCACTGGGACCCCAGGTGAGCACCGCCTGCCCTGAGGCTCCTGGGGGCACCTCCAGATGGGTGGGGGTCCCACGCAGCACAGCCCTGGACCCCTCCTCCATGTTGGATGCCCTGGGCAGGATCCCTCAGGGTGTTCGTGGAGCAGAATAGCGTGAGGATGAAGGTTCTGAGTGTGAGCACCATGGAAGGGAGCAACTGGCACCACAGCAATGTCACCGTCCAGCCCAATGGGGACTGGCAGGTGAGACAGGGCAGGGTGCTGGGGGCAGCTGAAGGTGATGAGGGGTGCGTGGAGGCTGCCAGCCTCAGCACGTCACCCTGCCCAGGTGGTGTTTGAGGCAGTGGGAGCTGGGGGTGACCACGGATACATCGCACTGGATGACCTGCACGTATCGGAAGGAGCCTGCCCCGAGCCAGGTGAGAGCCCACCCCACAGGGGCACCATGGATCAGATGGGGGGGATGGGGCATCCTGTGGGGGCATGTAAGCCATGGAGATGGGGACAGACCTGTTCCTATCCTGAGCTTGGCCTGGTCCAAGCTGGGGGTGGTGTGTACCACCCAGGTGCCCCATCTCCTGCCAGGTAGCACTGGGTGTCTCATAGTCCTGCTTTCCTCCCAGCATCCTGTGACTTCGAGCAGGACACTTGTGGCTGGAGCAGCCCCTCGGACCTCCGCTTGCACAGCTTAGCCTGGGGCTGGAAGAGTGGGATCACACTGGCCAAGTACCCTAGCCCCGAGCAGGATCACACCCTGGGCACAAGGAATGGTAGGAAACACCCATCCCTGTCCGGGCACCCTGGCATGACCAGAGCGAGGAAGAGGAGGTGGGGATGAATGGGGTCAGTCCAATACACCCTGTGCGGCCTGGCTCCACAGCATCCCTGTACCCTCTTGGCCTGGGAGGGGCAGCTCAGTCCCAAGGGCACTGAGGTGCAGGGCTGGTTTGCGTCATCCTCCAGGCATCACTCTGGGCATTCTGGGGTAGAGTGGGACAAGCAGGGTGGGACAAATGGGTGTAAGACTGGGGAACACTCTGCGCTCTGTCCCTGCCTGCCCAGGTCACTACATGCACTTCGACACCAGCGTGCTGGGAGCCAGGGGCACCAGTGCCCTGCTGGAGAGCCCCCCCCTGCCCGCGGCCATCGACTCCTGCCTGCGCTTCTGGTACCACATGGACATCCCGGAGCACCTCTGTGAGCACTGCAGGGACGAGGTGCCATCCCTGGCTCTCACGTATGGCAGTGTGGGCCTCAGTTCTCCCCACCCGTGGGCCATGGAAACTCTGCTTCAGCTCCAGCTGGGCGGTGGGGATGGCCCATTCCCTCTGGGTGCTGCCATCCCAGTAGAGGATGGCACAGCTGGGAGGGCTCGGTGAATCTGGTGGGCTCGGGGCAGCTGGTAATGCCGGGGTGCCTGTGTCCCCTCCTTGCAGCCAGCGGGGAGCTGCGGGTGGCGCTGCGCAGCGCGGCGGGGACGCGCACGGTGTGGAGCGTGCTGGGGCACCGCAGCCGGGGCTGGCGGGGCGCCGTGGTGCCGGTGCAGAGCCCCAGTGAATTCCAGGTAAGTGGGGCCGCCCGAGGGTGCAGGGTGTCTGCGGGGGTGCATCAGCCCCCCAGACTCCACCTTCCCCCGCAGATCAGCTTTGAGATCACCACACGGAGGTGGCCGATGGAGGGGACAGTGGCACTGGATGACATCATGTACAGCGCCAGGGTGGGCTGCCATTCCAGCCCGGAGAGTCCAGTGGAAGGTGCGGNAAAGAGCTGCCCAGGGTGCTGGGCTGAGGCTGGAGGCAGCTCTCTGGGCAGTGGGTCGAGCCTGACAGCATTTTCTCCCTCTGCAGAGAAACCCTCCGGCAGTTTTGTGTCAGAGATGGTGCTCGGTCTGCTCCTGGCCCTCGTCATCGTGGCGCTGGTGGCTGCTGGGGGCTGGTACTGCCTGAAACAGCGAGGGCTGGCGAGCAGGACACCAACAGAGAGCAACAGTCCCCAGGGATTCGACAACATCACCTTCCGAGATGTAAGGACAGGGTGAAGGACTTTCCTGATTACCCCAGCTGTGCCAAAACAGCGTTTTCCTAAAAGCTCAGCAAATGCCAGCAGGTTCTCCCTGACTCCACGTTCTGCCAATGCAACAGGACGGTGCAAAGGGCTCTGCCTCTTATCTGCTTGTTGACAAACAAGTGACCCCGAGCTGTAGGACTGACTTAAAAGTGCTGCTGCCACTAGACAGCTGCTCCAGAAAGAGCTGAGTGTGCACCCATCCCAGAGCCTTGCAGGAAGGGGGTGTGGCAAACCTGGCTCATCCTCACTCAGGCAGCACTCAAATTAGTGCAAGGTGACTTAAGCTGCAGGTCCCTTGGACAGATCTGGTGCCACGACATCTGCAGCAAGGCCACCAGCCCCTGTGTGGACTCCAGCAATGAATGTGGAGGCCCCTGAGCGTACTGAGGGTTTGGTGCCTCTGCCGGGGTCACAGGGGACTGGCACGCAGATTGTCCTCGCTGCAGCCTGGAAGAAATTCTGGTGTTTCACAGCCCGCATTTGTCACCAATTCCCACTCACCTTTCTTCGCAGGACAAGGTCATTATCTCTCCAAGGGAGGGGGATGAGGCTTGAATTAGCAGCGAGCAGCAGGAATTGCCCACTCCCCCCGGGTTGACCATCCCTCGACAGGAACCCACACTCCAGCAGTTGCCTGCTCTCTGCCCCCAGCACCGGGGAGCTGGCGACCCTGCACAGGGGAACACCACTGTCATCGCTACCTCCAAGTGCTCCGGAAAAGCATTTTTGTTGTTTGTAACATAAACTTTCTGCTTCCAAGACATAGCAACATGCCCGTGCTTTGGTGGGGAGCAGTAGTGGGAGCTCTCACAGAGGGTTCTGGCCATGGAAGGGGAGGTGAAGTATGGGCTCCTGGCCCCCAGAGCTGGAAAAAGCAGTGGGTGCTGCAGAGGGTGTGAGCCACTTCCCATGCCCAGGACAAAGCCCAAGAGCTCCCAGGGCACAGAGACCCCACGGGGAGGAAGCTCAGTGCCTCTGCTGGTTTTGGGGAGGGTGAGTGGTGGGTGAGACAGCAGGGAGCAGAGAGGGGCACCACACAGCACCCCTGAGGGCAGCAGGCAGCTCCCACTCTGGTGTACACGAGCCCACCTGCTGCCCACGCACCCTGTGAACGCACTTGATAGATGTCACTGTGAAACCCAAAATGTTCCTGAGGTGCAGGCCTGGGCCCCCACCCTGCACCCCAGCCCAGGACCCCTCCCCTCCCCCAGCTTTCACACCTTAACACTCTGAACTCCAAACCCAGCCCCACATACAGCCCAGTTCAGCCCCTGCACAACAAGGAGCCCACCAGCATCCTGCTACCCCCAGCCCCCATGTCCAGCTGGAAGGACATCCTGCTTTCCTAGACTGTGGCCAGAGCCTGTCTCCCCCTCACCCAGCTGTGTCCCCCTTAGGTGATGCCTCAGTCACACCAAGCACCATCCCCAGCCCTCATGCCTGCAGAAATGAGGCCCCAACAGAGCTGAGAGCTGGGGCAGGGTAAGGAGGGCTCAGGCTTCACCTGATGTGCCTGCACCTGCCTCACTCTGCAGGTGCCCAGAGCCTCCCCTCACCTCCACAGCACTGATTCCATCCCAGGGCTGCCAGCCAAGCTGCACCATTCACAACACAGGGAGAGGTGACAAAGCCAGGAAGGCTGTGATACTGCTGGCCCTCATCCCAGGCACCCCAGGTGTCCCTTTAATTACAATCCCAGAAGGAAGAGGTGGTGCAGCTCCAGTCACACCCAGCCACAACATTTACTACCAGCTGGTCACATGCAGCAGCTCCCCATGGCAACTGAAGGGTATCAAACTTTATTGTAGATCTCTTTAAAACAGGCTGGAAAGAACAAACCAAACTCATTGAGATACAGTGACTGAGTCATCATTTCTGATCAAGCCCCAACTCTCCCAAATTATTTATATACAATATATCTCAACCATCCCCCAAATTGTTTCAATTAAATGATCACATTTCAGACCACCCTAAGTGCCATAACATTAGCAGCTGCTAACACCACAATGCACGTGTTTTCTGGCAAATCAGAGGCAGGGTTTGGGTTTTTTCTTGGGGTTTAGATCCTCAATCTCTGAAATGGAACAAGGAAAAACAAACATCAGGAAAATTGCTTCTTTAAGGTTGCCTTTTTACAGCAGGTACAGATTCAGCAGATTTCCCCCCAAAAGCAAGTCTGAAACCCTCTTGTTCAAGCTTGGCAATATGCAGGTTGAGGAGAACCAGCTGGGCCAGATCAATCTGAGCAAACTGATTTCGAGGCTTTGTCGTCATTTCCCTTTGGGGCCGGTTTCCAGTGGTTTTCCAATGTCCTTTCCACGCAGTTTGAGGCCTGGAATAAGACAAAGGAGACCACCACCATCAGCACTCACTTATTCACCCAATAACTTTATTTCCACCAATTTCAGCCTTAAGGAAGAGAACATCCAGAAGGAGGACAGGGGAACCAGACTTCAGGAGAATCCTACTTTAGTTTCTAGGAGCACCAGACCAACTTCAAACAGAAACCAACTGTCTTCCTATGAGATGGGATCTGAACCAGCCCAGGAGAGTAAAACCAACACTAAATCCTTCCACAAGTGCAATCAGGCTTCCATGGGTCTCAACATCTCACAGGTTTTGGGGGCAAGCACACAGGGATGGTTCCCAGGGCACAGCCACAGGCATGAAGGTGTAGACAAAAATCAAGAGCTCCCAGTTCTGGTTCAGTCAGCAGATCCAGGTTTTATCAGAACATGACCTAATGGCACCACACCCACGATGAACTCCAGCCAGCAACATTCCTCCCAGGAAAATGGTAAATACCTTCCCCCAAACCACCCCTCCAAACACTGGCAGCATTTCTGAAGTCTCCCTTAACTCACCGATGGCTCTTTCAATCTTGCCCATGACCTGGTTATTGGGGATCGCTCGTCCTGATTCGTAGTCAGCGATAACTTGTGGTTTTTCATTGATTTTCTAAAAAGAGAGGATGAGTCTCAAGCACAGCAACGCTCAGCAGCAGCCCCCCAGCACTCACACAGATTAAGGAACAGCCCTTCATTAAGCCAGGACAGATGACAAAGTGCTGCTCCCAGGACCTCCGTGCAGTGTCCCAGCGTTGGTGACATCCACCCTGAATAGACTTTGACCTCCCTCCTTTTCAGGAGGAGTAGGAATACCAGGGATTGCTGTTCCTTCAGACAGCAGGGAGTTGCTAACACTGCCCAGCGCACATGGTACAAACCTCTCGGGTTGGTGTGAGCTGCTGGGAGGAAGGGGGGAGCAGCCTCCCACCAGCTCAGCAGCCACAGACAGGCCCTACCTCCAGCCTGGGGCTCAGGGGCTGCACAGACAAACCTCAAAACTTCTCCCAGACAGCTGAAGCTGCCAGGACATCAGACACCAGAGATGCTGCTTTCCCCAAACCTCCAGCCCATGACACCATCCCACTGCAGCTGCCTATGAGGGAACAGAAAAGCTGCCCACCCTCACCCAGAGGTGCTCCACTCACCGTGGCCAGGTCCTTCTGTGTGAGGCCCTTGCTCTGCCGGCCCTGCTGGATCACTTTGCCCACCTCCAGGGAAACTCTGTCATGGTGCAACTCCTCTGTTTCACGGTCGAGCTTGGCTGTGTTCTTTGTAATGAAGTGTTGTTTGTTCTGGCCTGCTGCCCCTGTCATTTGAAGCAAGAACAAAAAAACAACCAAGGACAAACAAAATAAGGCTCAGAGCTGTGCCAAAAAGTATCAAAGGACTTTTTCCAAGGCCTCAGCTACCCAGAATCCCAGGGAGCTGTCAGGATTTCAACATCCCAACATCAGCATTGATCTCACCCAGATCCTGCCCATCAGGGAACATTCTAAGCCCTGTTCATGGTGCTGTGCACACCTAGCCATGCAAAGCCCTTCCCTTTCCCTACTTCACACCTGAATATCACTCCAGACAGGGCAGGTCTTGCTTTTTGTTAGGGATTTGATGCTCAGACTTCACTGAAGACACACGTTTCTGCTGCAGCACAGATGAAGTCAATACTCGAATTTGAATCATGCTTGCACAGGTATGAGGCAACACGACTAAGTGGCTTTTAAGCAATTTTCTGACACCTCTTATAAGTAAAGTCTAATGGTACCTAGCTTGCTGAAAGACTAAGCTTCAAAAACACAGTGTTTGTTTTCTGTCATGTTTGATATAGTATGTAAGTCCTAGTTTGAATCCTTGCTCTCTCATTAGTCTCTGACATTCGATATCCCAATAAAACTGACTGAACCTTCTTCAAGGATCATCTCTTTATTTATTTCCAACTAGCAGAATCTCCTCCCAACAGTGAAAGAACCGGGCAATTTACATCGGAGAGAAAACAAGGAATGTTTTAAGAGCAGCGCCATAGGAAGATCGGCAGCCATTCAAATTCTCAAATTCTCAAATAAGCTGCCAAAACGGGGAGCTTAAGTTTCGTGATCACAAAAGCTTTTCCAAGATCTCCGCAGAAACCAGGCAGAGCTCTGCCCTGGGCAAGCAGCAGCTGAGGGGCAGCTCCAGGGGCGCTATCCCGGTGCCTCGTAGGGCCGCGCGTCAGGCCCCAGTTCGGGGCCGTTGGCTCAGCCGGGCGGTGCCGCCTCCTGCCTCGTCCCCCCCTCCCAGGCGGCCGCCCCGAACCGGAACGGGCCCCGCCCGCGGGATACCCACACTTCTTGGAGGTCTCCACGTCCTCCCCGCGCCGCTGGGCCGCCAAGATCGCCTGGGGAGAGAGGGAAGGTGCGCGGTGAGCGAGGCGTTGCTCGAAGCGGTGGCCTCGACCTCGCCAAGCCCAGACCCGGCCCCGCAGCCGGCCCCCAGCGCTCCCCCCGCTAACCTGCTTGGACTTGGCCTGGGCCGCGCTCGGGCCCTTCTTGCGCAGCACCGTGACCGTGTCCCAGTCGCTCTCCGCCATCGCTCCGACCCCGCCCGGGCCGCGCCCGCCGCCGGGGCACCGCCCCGTGCCCGCCTCTGGGGGCGTGCCCGCGCTGCGCGCGCTGATAGGGCGAGGCCCACGCCCGTCAGGAAAGAGGACCGCTCATAGACGGGGATACGAGCGCAGTGGGCGGGGCCAAGGTTCCTGCATAGACTGTTGGCTTAACTGCACACAGATTAACGCAGTTTAACGCAGCTCAGTCTGATAGGCTCAGCGCCCTGCCAATCATCTCACTCACTGTGCGATTGGCTGGTGCGCACGCCAACCTGGGCGCGCACGGCACGTGCCTGTGTACACTATGATTGACTGCCGGCCCTGCCAGTCACCTGTCACCCGGCAGGGATTGGTTTGTTCTGCGGCGCTGTCAGACCCGGTGACCAATAGCCGAGCCGAGCCGAGCCGAGCCG
>VZTZ01056959.1:608497-640966 GCA_013400955.1 Drymodes brunneopygia
GGCCGGCCGAGGGGCGGGGCCCGGGCTCGCCACACGTGTCCGGGGGCGGGGCCTGGCAGCGCTTCCGGTGCGGGCGCGGAGCGAGGGCCGGTGAGTGTGGGGCCGTCAGGGAGCGGCGGGGAGGGGCTCGCCTCGCTCCGCTGGGAGCCCGGCCTGGCACACTGCCCTCCTGGCCGCGGGGAGCCTGGGCCACACGGGGGCAGCGGGGCAGCCTCGGGCTCTTCTCCGCTTCGTGGTGTCTCCGCTCGTGGGGGCTCCTCACGGAGACAGGCTGGAGTTGTCCAGCCCGGAGTAGAGAAGGCTCCGGGGAGACCTCAGAGCCCCTTCCAGTGCCCAAAGGGGCTCCAGGAGAGCTGGAGAGGGACTTTGTTCAAGGACATGGAATGACAGGACAAGGGGGAACAGCTTCCCACTGCCAGAGGGCAGGGATGGATGGGAGATTGGGCAGGAATTGTTCCCTGGGAGGGTGGGCAGGCCCTGGCACAGGGTGCCCAGAGAAGCTGTGGCTGCCCCTGAATCCCTGGCAGTGCCCAAGGCCAGGCTGGACATTGGGGCTTGGAGCAGCCTGGGACAGTGGAAGGTGTCCCTGCCCACGGCAGGGGTGGAATAAGATGGGCTTTAAGGTCTCTTCCAACCCAAGCCAATCTGGGACTCCACGGATGTGCTCCCTTAGGTGTTTTAGGTGGCTGTGCCATGTAGTCACAGAGAATGAAGGTGTGAGATGTATAAGCAGCCAAAACAAAAGCATTTTATTATTTTCCTCCTTTACAGTTTACTCGTGCCTGTCATGTCCTCATTTTCCATCCCTCTGGAGAACCCTCTGTGCCTGCCTGTTCACCACCACTAAATCTAGGCTCCTCTGTGTGCCCATCTTCCCCCCAGGAGCCTCTGGGACTGGCTGCCTCTGAGCAGAATTTTGGTCCCTCCTGACACCTGACAAGTTTGAGTGCAGGCATTGGTGGGCTGTGGTGACCAACAGGTTTTTGGTGAACTGAGTTTATTATATTTATTTTTCATCATCTTTAAGATAGTTTTTTACCTTATTTGGAGCATATTTGATGTCTCTAAACAGTCTGCATTTCAGTCAACTTGGTCAGGGGGTTTTATTAGGTCTGTTCTTCCTGTCTCTGTGTTCTGGATTTAGTTCTAAAATTCAAGTTTTCTCCCACATTTGGGAGGTGAAGGCAGGCTTGTGGTGTGGTTTACATCAGTGTGTTTACTTGTGTTGGGGGACAGTCTAATAACCTGTGAGTAACACACATTATATGACAAATCACCCCCATGCAGTTATAATTAATTGGAGAAAATACGTCTATTTTCAGTCTCTGGAGATACAGCCAGAACTTCTCGTTCACATGGCAGCAGCAAACTCTTCTCCACCTGGTTCTTTGGATCTTAATCAGCCTGGGTTTGCAAAGGAGATCCTGGGAACTAAACTGGAGGTGAAATACCTGTGCTCTGACTGCAAGAACATTCTGAGGCGGCCGTTCCAGGCACAGTGCGGCCATCGCTACTGCTCCTACTGCCTGAAGAAAATCATCAGGTAACTGCTCTGCCTTCAGTGGGAAGGCCTTTTCAAGAACAAAAGCAGAGAAAAGTCTCGTTTTCAGGACCTTCTCAGTAAGGGAACTGTGTTCAATCATTGAGGTTCAACATCACCTCTTCTCTAAGGGAATATGTAATCTCTGACTTGCCTTTGTTGTTGCTTCAAAGTTCTCTTTTCCAGAATCCCCTGTATTGTTTTTGCCATTGAGAAGGCAGTCCAGGTCTCCCATCTCCTTCAGTCCTCATCATAGCTACTGAATGCTCCTAAAAGTCATCATTTTGTTGTTGTGTGAAAATGGGATAGGTTTAAGCACAAGCTGGCTTTCAGAGAAGTTTCCTTGTGGTCTGTCTGGCTCCTACCTTTGAGTGAGGGAAGCTTAATAGAATGGTTAATTGGCAGAAGAAGAAAAATTAGAAATAGGCATCAAAAATACACACAAACAAAGGCTTAATGTGTTGTTTTAAAAATAAGAAAACACTTTCATTTCATAAAATTACCAGAAATCAATTTATTGTTAAATCATAAATTAAATTTTTTGTTGTGTTTGATGATTATTTTTCTGTCTGATAGTGGTGGACCTCAAAAGTGTGCCAGCTGTATCCAGGAAGGAATATATGAAGAAGGAATTTCTATTTTGGAAACAAGCTCGGTAAGGAAAAAGACATTTAAAAAAACCTAACAGATCACTGGTGTCAGTAATACCAGCTGCAGTTTTTGTTTAAAACATAAGGTCTGAGAACCCCTTATTCCTAGGAACCCTTTTGTTCAGTAGTGAGAAGGGTGATTGCTGTGTTGGACTCGCTGGTGCTGAAATCCAGGTCACGTGTGTGTAGTGGTGCCCTACTTAAAGCTGTCACGGCAATTTGGTTGCTGTTAACACACACCTCTGAGGGTTGATGGGGCAACTGGTCTGGGAGGAGTTTTCAGAAAGAATTCAAAGTCCTGATCAAAACTGCAACCCCTCAGTAATATTTGTGGTTTGGTTGTTTTTTCCATTTCAGGCTTTCCCAGACAACGCGGCTCGGCGGGAGGTGGAGAGCCTGCCTGCTGTCTGCATCAACAGTGGCTGCACCTGGAAGGGAACCATCAAAGAGTACGAGGTACAGCCCAAAGCAAGGCTTGGCACGTCTGCATCCTTCTTTCCTCTGTTTTTGGAAAGGGCTCAGGGGGTTGTCCCTGCCCGCTGACGGTGGGGGAAAGCTGTCAAATCCCTGGACTTCTCTGTCAGCTGGAGAGGTTCCCTGAGTGAGGATTTGTGTGCCCTGCTGAGGGTGCAGGCTGGACTGAGATTGTTTCAGGTTTGCTTGTGGTCACAGGGATTTGCTTGTGAGCATGTCCCTTCCATGGTGGGAACCACCTACTCTGTTTGCAGCTCTTTTCTCCTATATAAGACTGTCAAGAAATTGCTGTGCCATGAAATGTTGTGAATTTCTTTGCATTATGTGAACCTAAAACTCCTTTGAACTCCATCAGCTCACAAGAAGTGACCTGATCCCACTTCAGCTGTCTCCAGAGCTACCAGGGCAGTGGGACTGGGTGTTGGGTACTGTCTGGTCACCCATCACCCCAAGCTGTTCTGGGCCACAAGATGGCTAGACAGGATGGTTTTTCCACCTCTGTTCTCCTTGAGGAGTCCACTAGCTTTTAAATCCAGGTTTTAGTCATGACTGTGGGTGCTTGGTCCATAGCATGTGAATCTATGTGAAGCTTTTGGCTCCTGAAGGACAATTTTGTCATCCCTCTTGGAATGGCAGAACCACCACATGGGAGGCCTGAGATAAGAGGAATACATTTTATTTCTCTCTAACACTTGCTCCAGATAAAGATCACAGCCTGGTGGTTCACAGAGTTTTGGTAGTGACTGAGCTGTGTTTCAGGAACAGGTTTAACCTCGGTCTGTCCAGGCCAACATTGGAATTCTCTCCATGATGCCATTGCAAGGTGGAAGGAAGAAGCATCAGGCCTGAGCGTTCTGTTGAGTCTGTTAGCAGGGAGATGCTTCTGCAGCTCTGCTCCCTTGTCCTGCTGTCTGAACCTTCTGCTGTGTGCTCAAAGTTCAGTCCAAGAGATGAGGATGTCAGTGCTAAATGGTTCTGCTGCTGTGAACCCCCATTTGTAGATCTGTGAGAGGCTCGTGGTGTGGATGTGGGACTGAAGAAGTGTCAGGTGAAAAGCTTAACATTGCCACAGCACAGAGTTTGGGCATTGCACATCAGGGAACAGGGTAGCCTGGGTACTGAGGTTTCAGGTTCAGGCTGTGCTGGTGGTGTCTGCAGATTGTTTGCTCCATGCTTTAATTTCTGCTGGTGCCCAGAAGTCCGATGTCTTCTGCAGTGATTATAGTGAGCTCATCTTCATTAGACTAAACCAAATTATAGATGTCAGCAACTTCCAGTGCTGATTGTGCTGTGGATGATAAGCTGTGCTGAACCTTTTGTCCTGGTTTTAAAAAAAGTCTTAGTGTGTTCTTGCAGAGCTCAGCAAAAATCTTCAGCTGCCAAAGGTTCTCCCTGTGCATTCTGACAAGTGTTTGAGTGCTTGAGTCCAGCTAGAGCTCCTGCTGGGAGTTCAGAGGGGCAGCGAGCTGTCCTGGGATCAGGCTGATTTCTTGCAGGGCTGCAGGAGCATGTGATGCCCCAGAACATTGCACACAGCTGATGAAGAGCTCTTGAATGGATGAGTCTGTGCCTGGTTTTTGCTTTCCATCTCATCTTCCCAAGCCCCATTTTGGCATTTGCTGGGACAGAGGATGATTGATGAGAGGTGTGGCCCTAGAGTTCGTGGGCTGTGGGTCTGTGGCACACATCTTCCCTGCCAGGGATTTCTGTGAGTCTTGGGGAGTGCTGTGTAGTACAGGGGGTGTGGGGGTTTGGAGCAGTGCTGGCTGCTTCCTCTCCGGGACTGAGTCACCTCTCCTGCCTGCCCCAGTGGCATTCAGCCCAAGGAAGGAGGTTATTTTGTGCCGTCTCAGGAAAAGTTGGTTCTTTCCTAGGAACTGGTGGGAGGAGGCGAGGTCTGGCTTGCGTTATCTCCTCCCAGCTACCTGCCAAAGAGCCGTGGCATTTAATCAGGACTGGCTGTCCCCACACTGCCAGAGCCATGTGTGTGGCTGAGGAGGGCTGGGAAAGGAGGCGTTGAACGGCTGCATTAGCCCAGAGCCTCTTGATACCTTGGGCTAAGGTTAAAGGCAGCCTTCAGGGTCACAGTGCAGAGCTGCCTGGTGCAGAAGAGCTGCATCTGAAGCTGCACTGTGGGTAACGTCCTGCAGCAGCTCAGCACTCCCACTCTGGAAAGTCCCTCAGAGCTATTTCCGACAGGACATGGAAAGTCCCTCAGAGTGAATTCACTGTTTGCTAATTTAAAAATCATGTGTTGTGCTGAGAGAGGCTGCTCTCCCCTTGTTAATCAAGAGATACTGTCACTTCTGGTTTGCTAATCTTATCAGGGTATGCACAGGGGAAAAATGTTCTGCAGCTGAAAACTTAAGCCGCAAAAAAAGGAGTAAGACGGATTTCAGTTTTGCTTTCTGTTTAGGCAGACTGAAGTTTGGCTCTCAAAGGGAAACACAAACTGAATGAGTGAAGTCTGCTTAGACATTACTTAACACTTCTGCTTCAAGCTGTGTGGACCATATAAAATATTTAAGTCTGGATTTATGGCTGCATTTTTCAGAATTTGTAAATATTTAGTGGCATTTTGATAAAGTCATTTGTGAGGGGGCTGAAGGGTTTTTTCTTTTATTAGTGACCTTGTTTCATGATGAGTCTGTCTACATGTACACATGAAAAATCAGTCTGTGGGCATGAGCCTTTAGATTGAAGAGCCAAGTCTGAGGAGGGCTGCAGAAACTAAACCCAGCCCATTAAAGCAAAAGGAAAAACCCGAAAAATATGTCCAGTGATATCCAGGAGAGGGAGTTTGTGGTTCCTCAGCTCTGGTGTGTTTTTCCTCCTGCCTTGCAGTAACTCCAGCTGCCCAAGTCCCCCTCCTGTTTATCAAGATATCGTTGTCACTTTTCATACACCTTTTATTTATGCTTTTCATCTCACCAGTTCCTTTCCTGTGCCTTCCCCCCAGAACTGGGATGGGAGGAGGGGGCTGAGGAGGGGCACACACGGGGTCAGCTTTGGTATTCCCCTTGGTTACCCCAGACAGGGGATTTAACTCAGCCCTCTTCAGCTGGAAACAGAATTAACTGAGACATAATGAAATGAAATTGTCCCAGTTTTAGGAAGGAGAACTGAGTTTTAATCTTAAACCTGACATCAGTATTTAAACTAAGTTTTGTGGGGCTCAGATGAGCTGAGCTCCTGAGGCTGAGAAAGAGTCAAGTGTGGGAACAAGCTGGCCTATTCCATGCTGGAGGGAATGTGTTTTCCTTGAGTTTTTTGTTGTCACTTTGGCTTTATAGAGTTCTTTGTAAGTGAAACCTGGAAGGCTGCAGAAAGTGCAAAACTCCAACCCCAAGTGATGTTACTCACCAGCCTGTGGCGTCAGAAAGGATGCCTGCAGTCCCTTCTGGGCTACATGGCTTCCTGGGACCAGAAGAACAGGGTAACTGGGCATTCCTTTCTGCCCACTGTTCGTACTTAGGAGATGCTGGAGAACCCCTACCACACCTTATCTAGGGAAACCTCCCTCTTCAAAAGTGCTGCTGGGGGCCCTGAGCCAGGGGTTCCTTCTTCTTTACCATGCACCATGTTGTGCCCCTCCTTCCCAGCTGCAGCCCAGGAATGCCCTGACATGTTTTGGTGGTGATTTTCAGCTGAGTCTGAAACTTCATCTTCAGGGTTTTGCCCATTGCTTAGAGGAGAGCTGTTGGTCTTTGGAGTTGGTTCACCTGTCTGCTGCTCCTACAAAGTTCTACAAAGCTGTGAATGTTGTATAGTGTTGTCTGTGTGGGGTACAACGCTTGAGGTGCTTTGGCAGGAACACTTGGTACTGCTGTATCAGGCTGACCAGCCTTCTCTTTAAAACCCAGTGCAGCATTAATTACCTTTTTCTGAAGGTTTTGGCTTGGTGGTGAAGTGCAGTTTGCAGCTAGCTCCAGCCTGACCAGGAGGACCAGACAATTTTTTGGTGGGAGAATCCCTGACTTGCACATGCAGGTGACCAGAAGGACCTGCTGCTTTTGGAAAAGGGATCAGACACACCTTTGTTTTCCAGAGCTGGAGCTGAGGGCCACAAACACATTCCAGCCACGCTTTCAGTCCCCGTAGTAGTTGGTGTAGCTGGCTGCCCAGACACAAGGCGGTTTCCCGTCCAAAGGGAAGCAGCTCATCAGTGGGAGGTAAAGCCACGGGGAGTGCCCGAGAGCGTGCGTGGGAGGGGGGTGGAAAGCCCCAGCTGCAGAGGGTCTGCTCTTCACTTCTGAAGCCAGCTCAGCCTGCTTTTGGTGGCCCAAAAATTAATAGTTCTGACATCTGCCCCTTGGAGAATGAGAAGCTGTAAGTCATGAGGTTTGAAGTGGAGGTGAGTGCCAAGTGTACCTCCTACGCTGTGAGGAAACCCCTCACCATGAAGGCAGCTGGGAGGATTGTGGAGGGATTTGGAAAAAGCATCCTGGAGTGTGCCACCACTTCATTCTTGTTCATAGTTGAAAGCAACCAGGAGTGGCAGAATCTATTTTAGAAAATGGCAGAAAACCTGCTGCTGCTTCAAATGCATTTTGAACTCTCCTCTGCCCTTAGAAATCGCTCTTGCCTTCAAACTTGTCTTCAGTGCCTGAAACACTGCCTTGGTGTCTCTCTGGCAGCAATCCCCAAATCAAACCTCTGTCTGATCAGCCCTAACAGCTGATGTACAAAAGCTCAACACTGAAAGCAAGAGTTCCTGCCCTGGGTCTGAACAGAGGTGTGAGCCAGGCCTGCAGGAACCCCCACAAGGCTTCTGCTGCCTTTTGTCCTCATTCAATTGGGCACCAGAGCACTGAGCAGCAGTGAGGGTGTGTTGGGTTCCCATCTCTCACTGCCTGCACTGCTGGAGCCAACAGCACCTACTGATGCAAACTCCGTATTTGGTTTTGACAGTTTCTTTGAAGTTTGAATATTTGTAGTGCCAAGTGAACTTGTTTGGATCTGTCACCAGCATGTCCCAGCAAGGGAGAAGTTTGTGTCTGGCGCCAGACTGTGTGATGGTCTCAGAAAGGTCCCATTCCCGTGTGGCACTGGGAATTACAGTCTGGATTCCTGCTTCCAGCCTTGTGTTGCTGGGCTCCATGCAGTAGCACAAGGACTGAGCATGTGGTCACCCTGTGCCTGACTCACCTGTGTGAGGAAAGGTTCAAGCAAGCCTGGCACAGAACCAGCTTAGGACTTCGCTGGCAGGAGGAGCTGCAGCACAGAAGGGCTTGGGGACTTCAGAGGACCATTTTTTTCTCTATAATTCCATGGTCCCACCCTTTTCCTTGAAGCCAGGCTTCTGTGTCCAAGGAGCCAAGTGCTGCACATGGCAGTGCCCAAGCCCTGACAGCAACCGCTGCACCCTGTGCCATGGCAGCTGGCTTTCCTCTGCCATCCTGGCTTTCCTCTGCCATCCTGAGAGTTTTGCTTCCTTCTTGTTGCTCTCTCCCAGCTGCCAAGCCCTTGAGCTGTCTGCTTATGGTTACTGTTGCTGTGCTCGGAGAAGACTAATGGAGTGACTTTCCAAGACCAGGGGATTTTGCAGGAGAGCTGCAGAATGCAGCTCATTCTGTGCCTGTCCTGCTGTTGCTCGTCCCTCTGCCAGCCCTGCCCTTTGCTGTGACCTTCCCACAGGCTCTGGCAGAGGTGTCTCACAGCAACTGCTTCAACAGTGGCATTTCCCAGCTGCCTGCCTTGTCCCTTCACTGGAGGGGGAACCCTGTGTCATGCTGATGGATTCCTAACATGGTTACAAGACCTCCAGAAAACTGAACCTCTATGGATGTGGCAGGTTATGAGCAGAGGAGCCAGGCAGCAGGGGCACATCCTGCTCTGCCACCAGGGTATGGAGGTAATGATTTCCAGCAGAAAGCTGGAAGATAATGGCTTCCAGCAGAAGCCTCTTCCAGGGTTGAAATCGAATTTAGCGATGCCCTGAGAGGTGAAATGGTGATCAGATTAAACTGCAGTTTTCCCTGTTGGCTGAGGGAGAAGTAGGGAAGCAGCTCATCCTGGCATTGTCATAGAACCAGAGAATATCCCATGCTGGAAGTGACCTGCCAGGATCATGCAGTTCAGCCCCTGTCCCTGCCCAGACCCCGCAACAATCCCCCCTGGGCATCCCTGGCAGCGCTGTCCAAATGTTCCTGGAGCTCTGGCAGCCTCGGGGCCGTGCCCATTCCCTGGGGAGCCTGGGCAGTGCCCAGCACCCTCTGGGGGAACAACCTTTTCTTAATATCCATTCCAACCCTTTCCTGACACAGCTCCAGCCATGCCCTTGGGTCCTATCACTGGCACACAGAGCAGAGATCAGAGCTACCCCTCGTGAAGAAGCTTCAGAGCACAGTGAGGTCTGCCCTCAGCCTCCTTAGGAATGACCCCTGTGCTCCAGGGATCAGCTGCCCTTATTAAAACACGTTTTTCCCTATCTATGCCTGCACTTCCCTGCACAGCTGCAGTTCAGAGTGCTGCCCTTGCTGTCCCAGATGGAACTGCCTCATCCTGCTGCCAGAGTGTCGGGAGAGAAACTTCATCTGCAAATAGTGCAAATCTAAAAATATAAAGCTTTTGTGCTTTCCTGATACTGAGATGGGAGATTCCCAGTACACACGGGCAGCTCCATTTGCCAGTGGGTCTGAAGGCAGAGGGGAGAGCTCAGCACCTTTGAGCAGCCTGGAGAAGAGAAGGCTCTGGAGAAACCTCACTGCAGCCTGTAAGTGCTTAAAGGGGGCTTGTAGAATGATGCAGAGAGACTTCTTACATGGACAGATAGTGACAGGAAAAGGGGGAGCAGTTTTAAACTACAAGAGGAGAGATTTAGATTAGATGTTAAGAGGAAATTATTCACTGTGAGGGTGGGGAGGCCTTGGCACATGGTGCCCAGAGAAGCTGTGGCTGCCCCTGGATCCCTGGCTGTGTCTAAGGCTGGGTTGGATGGGGCTTGGAATGACCTGGGATAGTGGAAGGTGTCCCTGCCCATGGCAGCAGGGTGGAATGAGATGGACTTTAAGGTCCCTTCCAACGCAAACCATTTCATTATTCTATGATTTCCCTCACACATCCCCTAACCCTGATCCCCTCCCTCAAGCCTGTCCCACTTGGTTTACACTCTGGTTCCCTCTGGGAGAGTGCCTGCTCTTGCCTAGCCCCACTCACAGCTCACAGGCTTTCTGGAGCTCCCAGAAACTTTCCAAACAAGTGCCTGGATGTCAGTGGTGCTTGTCCCTGTAGCAGAAGCTACAGCTGGGGGTTTGGGAAAGATATAAACAGGAGGATTGCTCCATTGCTGGAGGAGTGGAGTGTAGCAGATCAGGCTCGAGTGCCAGCCCCTGCTCTTGGCTCCGGGGTGAGTTGGATTTCTTCCAGCAGTGACACCATCCATCTCTGTTCTGACACCCATGTGGGGTGGGAGGAACAAGGGTTTCCAGAAGAGCCTGAAACTATTTATACAGAAATGTTTGGATCTGTGCTGGCTGAAGCTTGTGGGTGTCTTTAACCATTCACACGCAGAACAGATGCACTTTGAGCTCAGCGGTGCTGGTTTCTGTCCAGTGCTGCAGGCAGGGCTGCCCACTCTTGGGTGTTACATCGTGGTGCGGAGGGGAGTCAGGATGGAGGATAAATGCTGGGAGGTGGGGAGTGGTAGTTTCACACCCAGCATGTTGTCATGGGAGACCATAAGTTTAAAATACTCCCTTTTAAAATAGTTGCCTCTGCAATGAAGTTTCCTTCTTTCAACCAGACGATCTGTTCTGCCAGTGCTTTGTGGGTTGTGGGTTAGATGTTATCGGATGTTTCTAGAACATGAAAGCAGTAGGTGGGTAGAAAAGAGGGCTCAACCCCTCTGAGTGAGTGGGATAAAGGCAGGCACTTGGCCTCCTCCTCCATGGTGGGCAGCAGTGTCCGTGCAGGCAGCAGTGTCCAGGTGGGCAGCAGTGTCCAGGTGGGCAGCAGTGTCCAGGTGGGCAGCAGTGTCCAGGTGGGCAGCAGTGCCCCCGTAACCCTGCTGGCTGGCCAGTCATCTCCTCAGGGACACACACTGAAGCTCTGAGCTTAAGTTACTCACTTAAAGCATAAAAAGGAGAGAGTGACCAAGAAGCCAGAGTGGAGCTACTGCTGGTTTCACTTTCCACTTCCTGTTGTGTGACAGGGTGAGGTTTGTGTGTGTTCCCCCAGAAGGCAGCAGAGACTCAATGCGACCAAGTTTTCAAACATCTGGTTTCAGAGGAGTGCATTAGAAATGCTCCTGGCTGGATTTTTTTTCTGTCCCTACCATGGCAGGAGATGTCAGTGCTCTTATATTTTAATTTGAATTTTGATCTGCACATTCATGGTGTTTCTAATGCCTTGTTTCAACTGGTGGGTGTATAATGAGAAGGTTTAAGCAGTGTGGAAATAACACAGAAGCACAGGCATGTTCCAGCATTCCCAATTTAGCCAGCACTGTTGCCCAAGAGTCTACTGAGGACAGAGGATCACATCTCTGGTCGTTTGTTCAGTCTCCCTGGACATCACACAACCCTGACTCTGGCTGCAGGGGCAGGTGCTTGGATGCAGGGACTGGTAAATGAAACAGTTTAAAAATACTTTTCTTTCTGGTTGAAAAATGGTATTCTAATTCAAATGTAAAGCTACAATCAGACAGCTCAGCCTGGCGTGTGATGAGCTGGCACTGGGCCTATGCCTCAGCTGACTGATAACCATTACAGTGGAAAAATTACCCAAATTATCCTGCTGAGGTAGTGGCTCACTCCACTCAAACTGCCCCAATGTGTCTTCTAGCAGAGTGTTAAATGTAGTTTCCCGGTGATTATCTTGGCCATCAAAGCAATAATTTAATTTTTTAAAAAATCATTGTAGCAGTTTTTAAATAGAGATTGAGGCTACACAAGCACCCAAAATTTGGGTAGCCTGGAGGTCACAGGATCAGTCAGCAGTTCAGAGGGATCAGCATGTCCAAGGTCTGAGTGTAGGTTGGTAAATCCAGCACTTGGCTGTAAAAAGGCATAAACCCACCCCTGTGGGATTGTGCCCATCACAGAACCTCCATGGGGCTTTTATTTGAGGACAGATATCTCCTGTATGTTCCTTCACAGGCTCACGATGAAGTCTGCCCTGAATTCCCGCTGACTTGTGAAGGCTGTGGGAAGAAGATTCCCAGAGAGAAGGTATCCATCCAACCCTGTGCCGAGGGGGTGTTTGGTGTCCTGATGGGCTGAACTTGGCGTTCTGGGAGCAGGGAGGAACTGAGTCCATTAGGAAATGAAGTGGGGGAAACAACTGAGTGGCAGCTGTTAGTGTGGATGGGAGTTTTCCATAAGGATGGGTGTGAGGGAATGTGGGACAGGGGCACTCCAGCTCAGTGTTGGTGCTGCCAGTGCCACCTCCCTTGGAACTATGTCTGGGGGCAGAGCCTCTGTGGGAAAAGTGCACTCATGGGTTTGTGGTCTGTATAGAGCAACTGCATCAACCATGGCTGCAGTTTTGGAACTGCAAATAGCTGATAGCTGCCCATCTCCAGCTATATTAATTGATATCTAATTAATCATCTAATGAAATCCATGCCTATAGCATATAGCTGCTGGGTCCTGGGACAAGGCTCAAAAGCCTGAAAAATTGAAGTTTTGGGAAACATTTTCAAAAAACACATTCATCTAAAACTGTCTTGTCTTCTACAGGCAAATATTTTTAGTAGCAGTGTTGGAAAAAGCCCTTTAGCAGGGCAGGGGAACAGAGGCAGCAAAAAGAGGAGCAAAAGAGTTCTTCCAAATGGGCAACATAAGGAAGGGCTTGGGGCTGGGGGTGCAGCCCACCTGATCTACAAGCTGGGGTTTGGAGTACAGCCTGGCTTATCTGCAAGTGGGAGCTGAAGCCCTGCAGGGAGCCAGCTCATGGGAGCCATCCCATGGGTGATCGACCCTGTGTTTAAAAATTAACTCCCATGTTTATCTCTCCAAACTCTTGTTGATTGTTTGCTGCCATGTTAACTCTGAGTAACTCAACTCATTACACAGGCCAGATGAATCTGGAAGCCTTTAAAAAAGTGGTTTAAAACGAGTTTTAATTGACATCTGTTGTAGCAGATGTAGGAGTTAAGTTGGGAGGGAATATGGTGGTTGTTCAGAGCACAGCTCTGGTATCTGATGGTGAGGGGTGTACTAAACCCAAGCTGAAGCTGTGCCAGTGCTTGTTTGATTAATCATGCGCTGTGTGGGAACCTGAACGAGTCATCTCAGTTCTGAGGGGTTAGTGGCACCTCTCTGCAGAAAGGTAATGCTGGGATGGAGGTAAAAATACCAGCCTGTGGCACATCCTGACCAGAGTTGTGTGAAAATGAAATGTGCCCTTGTTTCATGGGGTTGTTTTCTGTGCTTCCGATTCCTCAGCCCTCAGGGAAGCTCATTATTCTGCATCCACAGCTTGTACCTGTACTCACTGCTTTTTCTCTCTTGCGTGTGCAGGTGAGCAGTGAGACCTCCCAGCCATCAAGGGAAGGAGAAATTAAGCTTTCTTCAGGAGTCAGGGCTGTATTTGTATTCCAGGGAAAGTCACACCTGATGGCAGGGCAGAGCCCAGGTTTAGTGGCAGCTGGTGATTAGCCACAGCTTGGGCATTTTTCAACTTGGCTGCAGTTTCCCAAATGTCAGGGGGATGGAAAGGGAGCACTGGGGACACGTAAGATCTAACACTGCCTTCCTTCCTGCCTTTCTAGTTTCGGGACCATGTGAAGACATGTGGCAGATCCAAAGTACATTGCCGGTTTGAGGCTGTGGGCTGTGCTGAGGTGGTAAGGGCTTCTCTCTTGGGTTACCTTGGGTCTTTTCAGTCCCAGCATTAGAGTTCACCTGTGCTGTCACACAAACTGTTGCATGTGTTTATCTTCAGGTATTTGAACAAAGAGGGGTTTTAAACCCTTTGCACCTGGAGCTTCACATCATCTGCTATGCAGAGTCTGGATGTCCCAGGAATGAAATACCTGTGGAAGAAAACCTCCTCCTACTTTAAAAGGAGCTTTTAAAAGCTCCCTGAGTCCTTTGGGACTCTGGTGATTTTGCTGCTTTCAGGGGGAATGGCTTCACAGTGCCAGATGTCAGGTTTAGATGAGATTTTAGAAGAAATTGTTCCTTGTGACAGTGGTGAGGCCCTAGCATAGGTTGCCCGGAGAAGCTGTGGCTGCCCTGGATCCCTGGAAGTGTACAAAGCCAGCTTGGATGGGGCTTGGAGCAGCCTGGGATAGTGGAAGGTGTCCCTGCCCAGGGCAGGGAGTGGGACAGGATGAGCTTTAAGGTCTCTTTGAGTCCAAGCAATGACTTGTGATTTCAGTGATTCTGTAAGCAAAGAACTGGGGCCAGGCCATATTTCTCTATGTTACTTAGTTTTTCCAGGTCCCACTGGTGATGTTCATATAAATCCCTCCTCCAGGAGGTTATGTGAGGCTTTGTCCGTTGTTGCTGTTAGGTACATCTGACAGAGCTTTTCAGGGAGGGGTTGGAGGAAGGCAGAACAGAGCAGTACAGCTGGGGGAAGCATTTAGCATCCCTCATTGTATGTGATTTGAAGCATTTCTAAAACAAAACAAAAACCCACACCACCCTCACCAAAACACATTTTTAAATTCTTTCTTTGGTTTTTTTTCCCTATAAATTACAAATTATAAATTTAAAGCTGATGTTGTGACCTGGATAGGAGGAATTTGTTCTGTGGATGGTGACAGTGTAGATTGCACATGCTGAATGGGGGATGTATTTCTCTTCATGTAGGTGGAAAATGAAAAGCTCCTGGAACATGAAAGCAAGTGTTTGGCAGAGCATCTCTACATGCTGCTGAGCTCTGTGCTCAGCCTCAAGGCTGGTGCTGGGGACCTGAAACCCCTTCCTGTCCTTTCCTCATCACAAAACAGCTCCCCACTGCTGGCAGCAAACTCACTGTGCTCAGAGTCAGAGCTCTCCCGGTCCCTGGAGCTCCTGGGAAGGTGTGAGGCCCTCGAGAGGAAAACAGTGACCTTTGAGAACATTGTCTGTGTGCTCAACCGGGAGGTGGAGAGAGTGTCCCTGACAGCTGAAGCCTACAGCCGCCAGCACCGGCTGGACCAGGAGAAAATCGAAACGCTGAGCAACAAGGTGTGTAACTGATCACCTGGGCTTCCCAGCACGCCCAGCTGAGACTGTTTCCTGTTTCCTTTCTGTGTCATGAGCTAGCAGAGCTTCACCACCTGGCCCTGAAACTCCACAAATCTGAAGGCAGAACTAAAATACCCTTTGTGCCTGTGCCCAACCCTCAGCAGCTCCCTGGAAAAGCTGGGAATTCAACTGGCCTGTGTAAAGCATCAGATCTCTGTTAATTATCAAGCTGGGCAGATACTAAGGGGTTCTTCTTCAGCGAAGTTTTCTGACGAGAGCCAGAGCACCCAGAATTTCACTGCATCTCACTGAATCTGTGGGGCTGCTCACCTTCCAGACCTTTCCAAAGGAGTGCTGCCTTTGCCAAATGAGTGCCACCAGTGCTGCTGCCTGCAGCAACAGGCTGGAGGTGTGAAGGAGCTGCCTCCACCAGTCTGCTCCAGCACAGTCCCTGTGGAGTGCTCCTGGTGTTCCTGGCATCTGGAACTGTGCAGTTTGCAGCGTACCTGTGCTCTTTGGGCAAGTGACCTGGTGTGACCCTGTGTGAGTTGGCAGGGATGAACCCTTCAGAGGGTGTAGGTTCTTTTCTTTCTCAATTTAGTTTTGTCACAACGCTGAGTTACTGGGGATGTTTTTCCCCATCCTCACTTCTTGTGCTGCTCAGCCAATGGAGCAGCTCCTTGGAAGGATTTTTACATTGGTTACAGGAATGTTTCCAGCTCAAGCACTGAGCTGTATTGATGGATCTTCTCCAGAGTGACAGGGTGCAGAAGGAAGCTTCGGTGAATTGGCTTTGTTGCTTGATTTCTCCCTCCCGTGCTTCCTGCCCGTTCTGGAGAAAGTCTCACTAAGGAGCAGTCCCAAAGGGATGCTGGGCTCTCCTGGGCCCTGCAGCCCCCGTGTTCCTAACCTGCACCTGTGTCCCACTGAGCAGGTCCGGCAGCTGGAGAGGAGCATTGGCCTCAAAGACCTGGCCATGGCTGAGATGGAGGAGAAGATCCGCAATTTGGAAGCTTCCACCTACGATGGGGTTTTCATCTGGAAGATAACGGAGTTTGCCCGGAAGCGTCAGGAGGCGATATCAGGCCGCTCTCCTGCCATCTTCTCTCCAGGTGTGCAAAATTCCCAAAATCTGCATCTCAGCTGGATGTGGGTCTCATGGCACGTCCTTCACTTGGGAGATGCTGCCAAGGCCAGGCTGAGAAAATCAGGCTGAGAAAAAAATATTCCACGTGGAAGGGGGTGTTTTGTCTTGGAGGGTGAAGCAGGCAGAGCAGTGCTGTTCCATGAGGGAAGAGAGGGCTGAGAGGAGAGAGGTGCAGGCTGTGGATGGGATGAGAAAGGGAAATGGCTGTAATTCATAGTCTGCCTGTTGGGAAAAGCACTAAGTCCTGCAGTAAAATATTGTCTGTGACCTCTGATCTCTGCCTGTGCCCCTGAGCCTCGCCAGTCCCAGACGCGCTGCTCTTGCTGCTGAGGGAGGGTGACTTGTGGGAGGTCCCCTTCCAAGCTGTGTCCCCACACAGGTCTGGTGTCACACCACAGGCATTCCTGGGATTGCTGGGGAAGGAAAGTGCCTGAGATGCCATCCCAGCCATGCCCAAGCCATGCCATGGAGATCCAAATGAGAACTAAAGCTCACTTGCTTGAGCCCCTGCCCTGACCAGAGGCACCAGCTCACAGTGGGGGCACTGGGTGCTGAGGGTGCTCTGCCTCCAGCCAGGTGCTTTATGGGGAGGTTTGTTCCTGCTCACCAGTGTTACTGCCATGAACCACAGCTCCTTCAGCACTGGGTTGCAAGAGGAATGGCCCAACTCTGGGGCAGAACTCCCCTGGCTGTGGGGGAACAGCCAGGAGCCTGGCAGTGGCTGCTCTGTGCACAGCGTCTGCCCAGGTCAGGGGCTGCCCTGCTTGGTCTTGGGCTTTCCAGACCACCTCTGGTGCAGCCAGACCTGGCTCCTCCCAGATCAGAGTTCAGAGAGATCTGCTGGTGCCAGGCTGTGCTGTGTTGGACCCTCACTGTGCCTGTTCCACACCTCCCTGACAGCTTTCTACACCAGCAAGTACGGCTACAAGATGTGTCTGCGCGTGTACCTGAACGGGGACGGCACCGGGCGAGGCACCCACCTGTCCTTGTTTTTCGTGGTGATGAAGGGACCCAACGATGCACTGCTGCGGTGGCCCTTCAACCAGAAGGTAGGTCTGGAGCAGGGCCCACTGTGTCCAGCCACAGTCTGTCTGCTTTGGTGCCCACTGGAACTTCTCGACACTGTCACTCTGGCCCGCTTGGCAAGGCAGAGGAAGGGCTCTGTATTGGCTGCCCTGGGGGTCCACCAGATGTCCTGAGAGCACCGGCTGTGCTGTGGGGCAGGGGGGTGACGTGGGATGTTCAGAACCCCACAGAGCCTCTGCAGGGGTCGAGGGCAAGGGAAGGTTGTGGTGGCCTCAGAGCTCAGGGGCAGCAGGTGCTCACTCCATGTCAGGAGCTCAGATCTCAGCTCCTGGGCACTGCAGGTTTGTGGGACACATGGAGACTGAGTGAGCGGGCACGAGTGAATGCAGAGAGGACAACAGCCCTGGCTCAGGGAAATACCTGCGTGCAGTGTCGGTGCTGGGAGCAAGGTGTAGGTTTTCAGTCAGTCAGACCTGCGCTGCCACAGAGAAGTTTCCAGTGACAGGCAGGATGTGGGGATGGGGAAGGTTTCTACAGGACTGAGGTGACATTCTCCACTGGCCCCACTCAGAGGCATTTCTCTGATTTGGAGGTGCACAGGGTGGCTATGGCTGCTGGTATCTGCATGTGTCACAGCAGGTCACTGGGCTGGGCTTCCATGTGTCTTTTATTCAGCCACTCCCCTGTGTTTTCACCTTTCCCCACAGGTCACCCTGATGCTTTTGGACCAGAATAACCGGGAGCACATCATCGACGCTTTCCGGCCTGATGTGACATCCTCGTCCTTCCAGCGCCCCGTCACAGAGATGAACATCGCCAGTGGCTGCCCCCTCTTCTGCCCCG
Source organism: Drymodes brunneopygia (assembly GCA_013400955.1). Classification (NCBI taxonomy): domain Eukaryota; kingdom Metazoa; phylum Chordata; class Aves; order Passeriformes; family Petroicidae; genus Drymodes; species Drymodes brunneopygia. The sequence goes on from VZTZ01056959.1 coordinate 626,300, forward strand.
TGTCTGTCATGGAAGCCAAGAACTCCTACGTGCGTGATGATGCCATCTTTATTAAAGCCATCGTTGATCTCACGGGCCTCTAACCCTCCTGACCTCAGAGCAGTGAGCATGGATCCAGCCCTGCCTGGGGCATCCCCTGCTTGTGCTGCACTTCAGGCAGGTCTCAGAGCAAGGAGGGGGCACAGAGAGGGGAAAAGCCCTTCCTGAAACGGGACCTTTGCTCTGAGTGGAAACGAGGTGTCTGATGGGAGCCCTCTTTCCTGAGGAGAGAGTTGGGTGGACACTGGCAGGCTGTGGGATATGGAAGATTTCCTGCAGAGACTTGGATGTCTGAACTGCTGCTGTCTGGACTTCAGTGGAAACCAGTGCAGATCTTGCTCTACCAGTTTAGCTGACATCCACAGCTCTCTGTAGTAAAACAACAGTTTGCCCTGCCTGAGCTCCACCTCCTGTGGATTTTGGCTCAGCTGTCTAGGATTTCCTTCTGAGATCTCCATGTTCCTGAAAGTTGTGTGCTATGAGGTGCCATGGCTCTGCACTGCTGGTTGCTCCATGCCCCAGGAGACAAGGAGGGTGTGAGACAGCTGCAGTGCCAGCTGGGCAAGAGAGGCATGGACTGGTTTGATGCTGTTGGTGTATTGGGAGGGTGCTGAGCCCAGCTACAGGGCAGGGGAACCCTGAGTCCAGCCCTCACTGGGTGTGTGATGGGTGGTGTGTGCTGGAGTGTGGAATGGGGCAGGAGCTGCTGCTGCCCAGGAGGGAGTGTGGGGCAGCACCAGGGATGCCTGGAGGGAGATTGTCCCTCCTGTGCCAGGAGAGGAGGGTGACACACAGCTCAGTGTGCACCCTGAGAGCCCCAGGCCCTGCCCTTCCCTCCCACAGTGGGACAGCTCCACCAGCCTTCCCAGGGCTCCAGCTGCTGTTGAGCTCCACATCCATCTGCAGCCGTGCTGCTGTGTCTGTCTGGGCACTGCCACCTCGGGCTGTGGGATGTCTCCTGTCTGCCCATGCAGTGGGCACTGCTGGCCAGCCCTTGCCCTACCACAGGGCCTGCAGTCACCAGCAGCAGCTCTCCCTCACTGTTCCTCCTCATCCCTGAGCTCGAGAGTTGTGGGGTCCTGGCTGGCTCCTGTGCTTCTTCTCGGGCAATGGGGCTGAAGCACGGTCACTCTACTCGATGGCTGCCAGGGATTGGCCCTCCACTGCCAGCAGCTCCTGCCAGGGGCCCAGCCCACGTCTGATGGCTGCAGAGCCTGCCAGGCTTGTGGTCTGCTCACACCTTGGCTCCGGCACAGCCACCCTGAGGGGTCCAGGACAGCATCAGGCTCTGCCCTGGCAGGGAGCTCTGCGGGGTCTGGCTGTCCCCCCACACGCTGGCACTGCCCTGACCTGCCCCTGGGGCTGTTTGGAATGTCCCTGCTGCTACCCAGGAAGTCAGGGGTGCCCAATGTCCTGCAGGCTGAGCTGGACCCTGGCTCAAGCTGAACCTCTTGTACCCACAGCTGCTGGGGTAACTTGTGAGCCCCCTTTGGAATCACTGCATGGAACTTCTCACACTTGTGTGTGCAGGGGCAGGGGACAGACCCAGCCCCTGCTGTTGGGAGAGGGGGCCAGAAGCTGGTGACAGCACAGCCTGACAGAGGTGGGTTCCCTTTATGCAAGTCCCGTCCAGCCTGTCCCAAGGGACAGATCAAGCCCTGTGTTGCTGCTCTCACCCTGTGCCTTATGAGGAGAATCCAGACTAGCAGAGCCCTGCTCCCATCCACAGCAGCTCCCCAGGGACACTTGGAAAAGCCTGAGAAAGGAGAGGAAGGTCAGATCTGCTCATAGAATCGCTGGGAATTATATGGGGGTGAGCTTGTTCTGTGTTGATCAGAATGTCTTTGCTCGTGGGGTGCTGCCTGTAACAGGACTGGGGGCTCTGGCCAGGTAGTGTCAGGAGGGACTATGGAGACACTGGCTCAGTTGGGGGGTATGGGCTGCTTTTGGGGTGGGAGCTGGTCCTCCTGCCCCAGCATGTTTGGAAGGTGGTGGGAGAGTTGGTGCTGCAGCAAAGCTCAGGCTGAGCTCTTCCGGCCACGGGGTTGTTGCTGGAGGGGAAACATGGCCTGTCAGCCCCTCCCTCCTGGAGCTTTTTCCTCCCCACCCTTCTGGTGCTGCTGATGCTGTCTGAGCATTTGTTTGGCTTTTAGCAGCTCTGGAGTTGGCAGCAGGAATTGTGCCTATGTGCTGCAGGCAGGGGCCCAGCCCCTTCCTGGGCACAGCTCTGCCAGCCTGGCGACCACACGGACAACACTGGACACAAGCTACGGCTGGATTTTTAGTGGGGGATTTTTCCCTTTTGTCCACACTGTATCAGCCTGGCACTGTGAACTAGGTTTTGTTTTCCTTGAGGGTGTAGTATGGTCAGAACCACTAATAAAAGCTGTTTGAACAGCATCGTTGTGTATGAGCCAGGGGATGCTGGGCACAGCATGGGGGGAGGATTGCTTCAGGCTGGGAAGTTTCTGTGCTGGGGGATTATTTCTGTGCTGGGAGCTCTCCCTAGCTCCTGCCTCCCCCCAGGAGGATTCCCAAACAAGGACGGGAACAGCAGGGGCTGTAATGGGAAGGGAATGAGCTGGAGTCTGGCTGCTGGAGCTCCACTGGGCCAAAAGGCCAGTGGGAGCCAGTGCAGCAGCATAGGGGCCAGCAGTTCCAGTGGTTCTGCTGCTGCTAAGGCAAATCCAACACTCCTGATCTGGGCTCTAACAGCTCTGAGCTCCTCCAGAGCAGGCTGCTTTTCCCTTGCTGCTGTTGGGAGCCCAGTGCCTGCAGGATCCCTGTTCCTGCCCTTCCCAAGCTGCAGCAGCAGGCCTGTGCTCAGAAAAACAAGCTCACATTGCAGAGATGCTTTAGCAGAGTATTTATTCAATGCCAGAGTGAAGAGCAAAACTCAGTACAAACAACACCTCAGTGCCTCGCTCGCTGCTGCACCGAGCCACGGGTGGAGAGTTCACAGTTGGGGGAGGAGGGAGAGGCTGTTCCGTCGCTGTGTGACTGGACAGAGCAGATGTGGAGCCTGTGTGCACACACACACACGAAGGAACCCCTCATTTCATGACAGAAAACCTGAGTACAGGGGTTTTGGATGAAACTGGGGCACAGCAGGACACAGGTGCCAACCCTCCTGGTGCAGGGGCTGCTAAAGCCTTCAGTGCCATTGTGACAGGAGCTGCCACCTCTGCCAGGTCTGTCAGCAACCCCACTGAGAATGGCACGGGCACCTGCCCTGGGGCTTCCAGGAGGGCCCCAAAATGCCACCCCCAGCGGCTGCTTCCCAGCCCTGCTTCCAGGAGCGATGGCAGCTCCTGGGGGCCCCATCTAGGCCAGGTCAAGATTAGGAGCTTAATTTTAGACTCTGACATTTGGGTACCTGCTACAGGGAGAGAAGTTCAAGAGACAGTGAACACCACTGAGTCCATAATAACTCCAAGTGACTGCCCCCACTGCCTGTGGGGTCCTGGAGGAGCTGACCCCCTCCATTGCAGGTCAGCCCCAGGGACAGGGAGCTTATTCAGCTGTCACTGCAGGCAGGAGGGCTCTGTCCCCAGCACCTGCAGGTGAATGAATACCTGCAGCACCTGTGGGTGCCCACACCTATTCACAGAGAACATACCAAGAGAATCTAAAGTGCCACGATTGGGTAGCTTGGGCAGGAGGTAAGCTGTCCTCACGGGTACCCCAGAAAGGGACAGCAGATCCCCCACAATAAATACGTTCCCGATCCATAGCTTATTGAAGTGCTACTCAGAGGAAGACAGAGGCAAAGCCAGCACCATGTGACCGCTCCCAAGTTTGGAATCTGGCGATATCAACACAGACCTAGGGGCTAGTCAGGCCCCCAGCCTGCCCCCTCACTGCCTCCAGGGCCTGATGCCCTCCCGGGCAGAGGTGCCATGGGGAGGAGGCACTTGACATTCCTCAGCAGCCAGATGAGTTGCCCATGGAGCTCTGGGACAAACACACATGAACAGAACGCCAATATTAAGAGAGTCCTGCAGTCAGGCAGAGCAGCTGCACCGCAGCTCCTGCCAAGCGCTCTGCAGCCAGCGGCTCCCAGTGGGGCCGGCCACGTCCCCAGCTCACACAGACCCACACTGGATATGCCTTAGTGTTCCCTGAGCCCAGAGAGCTGTGCCCAACTAGCAACGCTGGTGAGAAGCTGTGGGAGCCCACCCTGCAGTGACCAGCTCAGCTGCTGCCCCATAGGCCCACGACAGGGCCCCAGCTCTTATGTCCTGTCTGAAGCTGATGATTCAAGGAGGAGGCGATTCCTGCTGCCAGAGCCCCTCCTGGCTCAGCCATAGGATTTGTGTGCCTAGAGCTCATCTCTGTGCAGGGCTCAGGGCTCTGTGAGCTCAGAAGAGGTGCTGCAGTGAGGAAGCTGCAGGAGCAGATGTACCTGGGTTCAGCTTTTCTGGTTCATGAGCCAGGAGAAGAGCAGTTTCCTGGGCCGGGGCCTCCTGGCCTGCCGGACACGCACAGCCCGTGGGGACCGCCACACCTTGATGGTGGTGTCATCACTGGCTGTAAGCAGCAGCTCCTGCTCCACTGGGCTGAACGCCACTGAGTTCACCACGTTGTCATGCTGCAGCTTGGCCAGGCAGATGTTGTAGTGCCTGTCCCAGATGTAGCCATGTCGATCCTCCGCCCCACTGGGGTGGAAAGACAGTGGTCAGGGTGTCCCACTGGTCACAGTGTCAGCCCAGCCCAATACTATACCCTTCCCACCCTTGTCCTTCAGCAGGGAGCGGGGCAGAGGGTACCCCAGCCCCTGTCTTCATAAGCTTCATCCTGCCCAGGCAGCTCCCTCTGGGATCCAGGGTCCCTCAGCTCACCCCACAGCACCTGCAGCCCCAAGAAGGGCATTTACCACCTGCCACCAAACACACTACAGCCCCATATTTACCTTTTCCTCAGGGATTTACAGCAGGATATTTATAGCAGGACCAGGGCAGCCACCTTTTATCAGCACCTTCCCAAGTCAGTCCCCTCTGTTCCTTCCCTGCTCTGCTCCCAACACACAGGAGTGTTCTGCCCACTGGGCCATCCCACAGCAACAGCCCCAGGCCTTCCTGGATGCTGGGTCAGGATCCTGCCCACCCCTCACCTCGCTACGAAGTCCCTGCTGACGTCCAGGAAGATGAAGAAGCACTCCTCGTTGGGTGTGTAGGCGCGGTGCGCACGCAGCGCTCGCTTCACTTCCTTCATGGTCTTCAGGTCGAACACGTGCAGGTCGATCTCCTCGGCGATGGGAGGCGGCTGCATCGGGTCCGAGATGACACAGTCCCGTGGCCAGGCCCGGCTGTTCACGTACAGGTACCTTGGGGAGGGCAGGGAGGGTTTACCTGCACTGCACCAAAACTCACAGAGCCCCCTGGCACAGCAGGGATGGAGCCTGCAGCCCAGCTCACTGAAATCTGAGCTGAAACAGGGAACAGGCTGCTGGAACACTCCTGGCCACGTCTAGAAAGGACCACCACACCTGAAAGGTGGCTCTAGGGGTCAGGTCACAACTCTCTAATCCCATTGAAACTATCTTTAAGGATGGGGGTGTCTTCTGGGCAGCACATGAGAGGGGACTCTGCCCCCCTCCTCCATTCAGGAAGAGACCCCACCTGCAGAGCTTCCTCCAGCTCTAGGAACCCAACACAAGAAGGATCCATCCACCACAATCACTTCGTGTCCTGGTCACCCCACAGAGCCCGTGAGCAGCTCCTGCCCACCCTGGCAGTTGCTGCAGCCCCCTGTGCTCACCGATGGTCAGGGGAGAGGCCCATGCCAATAATGTGCCCATGGATGTCGATGACATGATCCAGGGAGTCAAAGAACTCATCCGAGCGCCGTTCCTCCCCCAGCACTGGCCCTGCAGTTGTCATCTGGTGGGGCAGGATCCTTTTAATACCTGTGGGACAGAAAGCAGAGGGAGGCAGTTCCACAGGCTGCTGCCAGCAGGACTGGGACAGGTCCCAGGCTGCAGGGAGGGGCTTCCCTTGGTGTGGCTAAGAAAGGAGAACCAGCTTGTTGGGCAAGGTCTGGGATAGGGCTGCTGTCCTGGACAGGCTCCTTCAGCTCTCCAGGTGCGCTTTGGTCCAGGACCTTGCCCAAGACCAACCCCAGACAGGGAGATCCCAGTGCCTGTGGGTACAGCCAAACCTTGTCCCAGCCCATCTCTGGAGCACATGGAAGCTGCACTGGCCCAGAGACACACTAGTGGTAGAAGCGTCTTTCTCCTGTATGATTCCCTGGGCTGGGCCCATTCTCTGCAGTAGCCAGCCCAGCAGATGCACTGGCTGTGGCAGGGTTTTCCCCTGACACTGTCAAGTGCAGGTGGGGTCTGTCCCAGAAAGCTCAGAGAACATTTAAACCCAAACTGTGCTCAAGCGTTTCGTAGCTTCTGAACTTCCTGACTAAAGGAGACAAGTGATGGGTCAAGCTCTGACCCCCTCCAGCTCTGCAGGGGTCCAAAACACAAACAGCGCCACAAATGGTCCATCCCAAATGGCTTCCTTGAGGACCCCTTTGAGCCTCAGCAGCTCCTGGGCACAGAAGGCTTCATCCTTAGCAGGTCTATGGGGAGCTGGAAGGTGGTCCAGCCCACCTCATCCCATCACCCCTCTGCAGGAATTGCTAACAACATCCTTGGTTTTAGCCCTCTCCTGCAGCCCAACAACAGCTCAAGACCAAGGCCATTCCAAATATCTCTGCCTGGGACCTTTGGGACAGGACCAGTGTTCTCCCACCTCACTGGTGCTGCTCACCAGCATCTTCATCCTCACTTCCACAGCACCATACTTCCCATTCCAAACTCAGACACACATGAGTCAGCAGGACAGGCTGCTCAACCTGGAACCAGCATGAGAAATGGGAACTCAAGGATTTCAGGCTGGAGCAGCACTGCATAGAGTGGGAGGTGAGCACAGAGTGAGCTCCCTCAGGTCCTGTGGGCACAGAGCAGTTGTACAGGGTCAGTACTGCACACAAACCAAGGGGCAAATGACACTGCAGTGACTCCTGGTGGGACCGTGCCATGGGAAGGTCAGGAGAGCAAGGAAGCAAGGCTGTAACTGTGCAAGCAGTGAAAGGAACTGAAACTAGCTTCACAGCAGTCCTGTCTGGGAGCAGCTCCCTCATTCCCCACACTCCTGGTCCTTTCCACCTCTCTGCCAGCTTTAGGGTCTCTTGGGGAAACAGCCGGTCTGTTGGTTCCTGTTCACAACTGAGGAGCTCCCCACAGAATTCCTGTAAATTCAGGCACTGCTAGTCCTGCTGCCTTAACAGGAGTGCCCCAGGTGAGAGCAAGTGACATCCTAACACAGGACAAGGTCACCAGCAATGCCACAGCCTAGCACATGCTGCACCCACTGGTACAATGGAGGAGGCTGCAACCTGCCCAGCATCACTCACCACAGAAACACTGACTGGGGCAGTGAATAATCCCCCTGGGAAACCTCCCCAGTCCCAAGTGTCTCACTGAGGCTGGATGCCCACATAAGGGTGGTCCCACCCATGGCAGAGGGGAGGCAGGCAAGGGGCAGGGGCACTGCACAAGTGACTCACACATCAACTCCATGCTGCTCAGACTAGGCTTGCCCTGATGCCATCTACCCCCACAAAAGAACAGGACTGAGGTCCCTCCACACACTCCTCCAGGGCAAGTGCTGCACTGTCCCTGCACCCACTGCTGCTCGTGGCTGGTGTCCTTAAGCAGAAGCTCCTTCTTGCTCTTCTGCTCAGCCCTTGCCATGACTTTGGCTACGTGTCATGCTGGCAGCAACAAAACAACCCTCAGGCAAGTGGAGGAGGTGGAACTGCCCTCAGTGATGGGGCCTCTCAGAGCAAACTGCAGCTCACGCCTCACAGACAGGCAGCAGAGAGATCAAGTCTTTTCCTGACCCAAATCTCAAGTGCAGCTGCAGCTCAGGCTGCCCCAGGCTCAGACCAAGCCTTACCTATCTGGTGCGGGGAGTAGGTGAGGCATCCTGTGGTGAAGATCAAGTACTTTGTCTTGCTGTTGCTGTCTGTAGGGAGCAGATTTGGCTCGGGCGGTTTAGTTCTGTTGCGCACAAACAGCTCAGCCACCTTTGTCTCCAGCTCTGCCTCGGTCATGGCAGGCCTTACGCGGCCCTCCATGATATCATCAAAGAGCTGCTGCAGCCCGGGCTCTGCCGGCACACCCCCGGCATCTGGCAATTCCTGTACGGCTGCCTCCGGAGGCAGCTTGGGCTTGGCGTCTTCTTCCTCGCAGTCACTGCCGAGATCAAAGACCGAGCAGGTGGAGGAAGCAGCCAGCTGCTCCTCGTAGTCCAGGAGCAGGTCTGGGGAATCGTATCGGCTGCAGTCTGCCACCATCACGGTCCGGATGGTGCTGGCATTCAGGTTCTGGATTTTGAACAGTCTCTTCACTACATTCACATTCTCAGACTCAATGCCCTGCGAGGAGAGGGGAGAAGTGAGCAGGAACCAACCCACATCACTCCCACAGTTCAAACCAAGACCTGAGCTAGCACAGGGACACAGGCCCCCACAGATGCCTTCACACTGTGTGTGGGGCACTGACACAAGAATGGGCCCCAGACTTGCCAGCTCTACTGAGCTCCTTCCTATCCTGGAAGGAGACACAGTGAGAGGAAACATTCCCGCAGGCAGGCAGCAGTGGAGAGAGAAAGCACAGCAGCTGGGCAGCCCTGCTGCCACCATACCCTGAGGTCATCACCTGGTGCTACCCGGTGCTTTCCAGTACAGGGCCAGGAGCTGGACTTGATCCTCGTGGATCCCTTCTACTTCAGGATACTCTACATTCTATGATCGACAAGGATTTCAGGAACATGTCTCTGTGATAAGCATGCTCTGGGACCCTTCTGGCCCACAGCAGCCATGGCAGAGGATCCCTGTGCTCCTGGAGTCTGCTTGTACCCCTCAGCAGGGGCAGCTTGGTATCTACTCCAAACACACAGCGCAGGTCCCTCTCTGCCTCACTGTTCCCAGTCTGCAGCTGTACTCCCACACTCCTGTCATGGGCGAGGTCCTTCCTGGCCTCTCAGGGATGGACAGGGTAAAGTCAGGGTAATGCCTCAGTGTAGCACTGTGGGCTATGGGAAGGGTCTCTGCTACCAGAGGACTTCGGCTGGGGTCAGTATCATGTCAAAATCACAAAACACAGGGATGTGCAGGTGTGACACTGAAACAAGAGGCAAAACATGGAGAACACGACTGAGCAGCCCAAGTGCCAGGGACTGAACGAGCAGTTTGAGGCCAGCTCTCCAAGTCTCATCATGGAATCAGAGACAGCACCTGGCCCAAGAAACCTCAGCAAGGCCAGGCAGGGCTGAGCTCAGCCTGAACATCCTGAGCGACCAAATGGGAGAAGGGCCATTGCTGGGACACACGCCAGGCTGCAGCAGTCCCAGGCCCAGCTTCAGACTTCCAAGAATCTCAGCAGCCCTGCTGTTGGGCAATGCCTGCTGTGGAGCACTGCAGCCAACTCCTCAGCCTAATTAATGTGGCAAAAGTAAATGAGATTTGAGGGCAGAGTTGGAATTTTGCAGTGAGTACCACAACACTGAGCATGGAGAAGCCTCATGCAAGGGCTGCCTTGAGCTCAGGATCCTGAGGGCAAGTCAGAGGAGACAAACAGGGAGGACAGGAGGATTGAGCCATCCTTCCCTGCAGCTTTTCCTCCCCAAGGAGCCAGCAGGAATCTGCACGGCATATGAAGCTGGAAGGAAGGCAGCTCACCTGGAAAGCATTGTTCAGCCACAGCACCGAGCAGGAGGTTATGCGCCCAATCCGATGCAGATTGCCTGATATCAAGTTGGTTTCATTCAGCCAGCAGCCAAACACATCATAGGGCTTATTCCTCACCCTGGAAAGCAGCGTGAAGTTCTCTGGAAGGGAAACACGAGTGTGAGGCAGTGACTTCCAGCAAGCGCCCTGAAGAAAGCATGTGGGACACAGAGAAATGGATCCAGATCTCTGTAGGTGAGGCCAACTTCCATCCAGCTCCCAGACACTGCTACACAGACAGATTATTTCTCTTTTCTCCAGAGATGTGTGATGATACCTTGCCCAAAGGAAACCAAAATAACAGGGCAGTGCACAGAGCCAAGCACAGAGCAATCCAACCTCCCACCCTTTCCCCGAGCGGGGCCCAGAGCAGGCCCTGGGGACAAGAACAAGTTAAACACATACAGCATTTCACTCCCACCCCTGGGGCTTGGGGCCTCTCCAGCCAAGGCAGTTGTGCACTCCTGATTCCTGCTGCACTCCTGATTGCTGGCACTGTGGGACTCTGCACAAAGATGGTGAGATAACACAGTGGGGATAAGTCATATACACAGAGCTGCAGCAGAAGTGAAAGAGGTTCAGGTGATACCACCTCAGAAAGCCCCGTGAGACCTAAGGGTGAGACTAGGGCCACAAAGGTGATCTGAGGGCTGGATCCAGCCACTCTCTTCTGGAGATGGGCTGAGATAGCTGGGTGTGTCCAGCCTGGAGAAGACAAGGCTCCGGGGAGACCTTAGAGCCCCTTCCAGTGCCTAAAGGAGCTCCAGGAGAGCTGGAGTGGGACTGGGGACAAGGGATGGAGGAACAGGACATAGGGAACGGCTTCCCAGTGCCAGAATGGGATGGGATACTGGACAGGAATTGTTCCCTGGGAGGGTGGGCAGGCCCTGGCACAGGGTGCCCAGAGAAGCTGTGGCTGCCTCTGGACCCCTGGCAGTGCCCAAGGCCAGGCTGGACATTGGGGCTTGGAGCAGCCTGGGACAGTGGAAGGTGTCCCTGCCCATGGCAGGGGGTTGGAATAAGATGAGCCTTAAGGTCTCTTCCAACCCAAACCATTCTGGTTTTCTGTGGCTCTATGCCCAGCAACACATACGCCAGAGGCAGGGGCTTCAAGATGAGTGATGTGAATAACCCTTGCCCAGACCGGCATGTAAGTGAGACTAAATCTGTAAGGGAGGCTGAATACATGAAACACTGCCCTGAGGTGCTGCTGTGGTGACCCGAGCAGAGTTAAGGCTGTCTGTGAGGTCTCCCCTCTAGAACTGTGACTGGAACTCCTTAGCTCAGGCATCAGGACAAGCTGAGGCAAGGCTACTGCACACCCGAAAAAGAAGGGAACCCACTCACCCAGCACTCATGTGCCCCAGGGAGCCCAGGGAAGCCCCACTTACCCATGCTGATCACAGCAATCTCCCCTGAGGAGGAGTTGTGAGGCCCCACAAAGACACCAGATACCAGCAGGAGGGAGTCATCGGAGTTGAACTGGGAGAACTGGGTGTAGCTCCAGTTGTATGGCCTCATGTTGGAGCTGTGCTGCAGGGAGATGTCCAGCTCATTGCTCCAGATCTACAGAGAGATGGACAGGCAGGAAGCTGCTGAGAAGTCTGAGAGTGGTTCTGCTTTATCTGTTCTGCCAGTACTCACCAGGACATGAAAAACAAACAGTATCATAAACGCCATTTAACTGTCTCCCACTCACCATATCCCTGTCCATTTCCCTGACAGAAATGGAGAACTGCTGCTCCATTGGCGAGAGCAGAGGGTGTTCAGGCAGAGAATGGTGCTATCACAGCTAGGTTTCCAGAATGTTCAGACAGATTCCACCCAGGACAACCACTAAAGCAAGACATGATCCACTGCAGTGGATCATTATCTTCCCACTCTTCGTCAGACCCAGGGCACAACAGGGCACTGATGTGCACCTAGAAAGCAAAGCACCTCAGCCACCTCCACACACACACAGGCTGGAGCTGGAATCCACAGCCCTCAAGGCTACATTTGCAAGAGTCATTAGTTCTATGGCTTAGAAGACAGCTCAGCACCCGCAAGAACCAGCCCAAGTCCAGGGACATCTGCTCAAACCTCTACAGACTTCCCAAAGGCTGCTCTCAGGGCTAAGCCCCACTGGACCAAGGCTGCAAGGGCTGGGCAGGGCATCTACCACTTTACCTTGACTGTGCAGTCTTTGGAGCATGATGCGAACAGGCAGCCAGAGTGGGAGAAGCTGAGGTGCAAAACTTGGTCATTATGCTCCTTCAGGGCCTGCACCTCCACGCAAGGGATGGTGTCGTAGAGCCTCTGGAACTCATCGTACCAGGAGACAGCACCTGTAGCACAGAGCAGGGACATGGGACAGGAGGGTGAGTGGAGGGAAGCAGAGCTGGGCTAAACATGGCATCAGTCTTTGATAAACCTGCGAGCAAGGCCAGGAGCTCTGCTGGGACACCAGCCCAGTCAACAGCCCTCAGTATTTTCCTCAATAGCTTCCCTACTCCCACACACAAAAACCCCTGTCTTCTAATACACACACAGCTCCACACCACACCTCTGCTTTCCAAACCAGCACAGCCCCTGCTGGAACACCCTGGGCAGAGGTGCTGGCTCTCAGACCAAAACAGTCGTGAGAAGGACTCCAGCACAACCAAATCAACCAGGTGTCACAAGAGGGAAGCCGGGAAGGTGTTCCTCACCATACCCAGCTCTGCACTGATTATCTTTGTCTTGTCTAACACAGAATTAAGACGGTTCCAGAAAGGGTCTGGGATCAGGAAAAAACCATCTCCATGAGGTAAGAAACTTGAAAAAATGAGAGAGAAGAACAGAAGCTTGACACAGTGTGCTGAGCACAGCCTGGGGCACACTCACGGGAGTCTTACTGATGGACAATAAAAGACAAATAAAGATTTTTAATGAAGGGCCCGGCCAGGCAGCCTTCAGACTTCTTGCAGCAGCAAATCCCAAAGAAGCAAAGAGGATTAGACATGTATATGGATAAGAGCCAACTTTCCTAGTGACACTGAACAGCACTGAAGGATTTTTTGGAACACACTGCAGCCCAGGAGGCACCTGCTCCTGCAGGCAGGGACCAGCTTGCTGCCAGCACATCCCACTGCTGCTTGAGGCTGGGCACTTCAGCCCCCTCTGAATTTCCTAGTCCCGGCCCATCCGACTGGGAAACAGCCTGGGCAGGCCCCATTTGGCCAAGCAAACCCAACACTTCTCTTACAGAACCACTGGATACCATTCCTTCAACGATGGGGCTGCCCAGGGCAGGCAGGCTGGCAGGGCTATCCCCCAAACTCATGCTCCAGCCCCCTCCCACACCTGCTGGCTGCCCCTGTCCTGCTGCTTTGTATAGGGTACCCACAGCTCCAGCAGCCGGGGAGGTGCCTGAATGCGTTAGTGAGCTACACCGATCCTAATTAGTGCTCAAGAACAGGGCCGGCAGCTGACTAAGCAGCTCCAGGAGGCTGGGAGGGAACGAGCCTGGTCAAAGTGCTTCAGAAAAACCCTAAAGAGAGTGCCCTCACCCCCATGGAGCTCCCACGATCTGCAAGAGCAAAATCACACAGGGTGGAGGAATCCCATTCACATCCACCTCCTCTCAGAGCCTTAGGCAGTGCTGTTCCTCCTGCAAGGAGATCAGCTCCCACTGCCTGACCCTTGGCATTTCTTCCTGCCCCTCTGTAGCTACTGCAACTCACAACCCAAGATCCAAATCCCTCAGCCACCGCTGGGAGCGCCCTGCACAGCCCTCCCACGCCCTGCAACACACCGGGAATGGGCTGCTCAGAGAGAAAGCTCCCTGGGCACCAAGGGCTCCTGTTGCCGGGTCCCGGCTGGTGTGACGGAGCTGGGTCATCCTTCCAGACTGCTTCCAGTACTGGATGCTCAGCAGGAAGCAGAGCTGTGACCACACAACTGCCACCCCCAAGCCCTCAGACAGGTCAGCCAGAGACGGCCCTGCCAGGCTCCGTCAGCTCCTGCTCTGAGCCCAGATCAAGTCCAACCTGCCCTGGCACAGTGGGGCAGCTGCTGACTCAGCACATGTCCCCTGTGCTGTCACAGGGCCCCAGACAGGCACAGGTGTCCCTGCACAGCCCGGCCCCTGGGACCCTCGGAGTAGCCCGTGGTGATTGTGGCAGTGCCCCTGGTCCAGCGGCAGATGGGGCAGAGCTGCAGCAGAGGGGCTGCCAAGTCCCGGGCAGGCCAAGCCAGCAGTCATTCCACAGATCCCATGCAGGCTGGGATGCAGCAGCGACTCACAACGACTGCCGGGATCTCTCTGGACAGCAGCTGCAGAGAGCATCTGCCTAGAGAGCTCAGACACCTTTCTGTGAAAACAAGGGAAAGGCGAAGCATTTTCAGCTCTTTGACCCCCGTTTCAGAAGGGTCTGGGCAGACCCAGAGCCCTACCATGCACACCTCAGCCCATGACACTGTGACATAGCTGAGAGGACGCGGTGCAGGGCTTCCACCACCCCGACAGCGGCGGGCAGAGGGCAGAGCGGGGGAGCGGAGCCTCCTTCCCGGGCTCACGGCAGGTGCCAACCCCCTGGGATTAGCCCCGTGCCCCGGAGCGCACCTGGGTGCCGCGGCACATCCCGGGACACGCGGTAGTAGCGGTAGAAAAGCTCCTTCCAGAGGAATTCGTCGCGGGCCACGGCGCGCCACTGCTGGCAGACGAGCCCCACCGAGAGCACGTCGGCGTGGTCCAGGTACAGAAAGATCTCGAAGAGGACGGTATCTGGGAGCCGGGGGCAGCCCGCGTCCATCGTGTCATTCTGCCGCCGCGCCTGCAACCGAGCACGGTACTGAGGTCAGGCCCGGGCCGGGGAC
>VZTZ01056959.1:648917-689890 GCA_013400955.1 Drymodes brunneopygia
CCATGGGAGAAGGGCAGGGTTAGGGTCATTTCCCAACTGGGGTGACCATGGGGGGATGATCCTGGGTTGGGACCCCCTTGCTGGGCTGCCTGTGCCCCTGTGCTGCTGGATATGGGGGGGCTGCCTCTCACCCTGCTCTTGGCTCCAGGCCGGACAAAGGAGCTGAGTCCTGAGCGCCTGGAGATGTTCACCCAGTTCTCCAGGGAGCAGGGCCTGACAGACGACGAGATCCTCATCCTACCCCTGACGGGTGAGGCTGGGAGCACAGGGAGGGTGTTGGGGTGCAGGGGGTGAGATATCATAGGGGGACTGAGAGGGAGGAGACCCTCCTGCCTTGTCGCTGCCTCTCTGTGGGGCCAGCATGGGGCCAGCCATGGGGTGCCCCCATTCAGGATCCCTCAGGGGGACTGAGGTCCCACAGCCCCCAGAGGAGCTAATCTCCCTGTTTCTTCCTCCTGCAGACAAATGCATGACAGATGCTGCTTAGGTGAGTCCTGCCCTCGCTGGGCCTCAGACCAGCCCTGCGGGAGGGGATGGGGGTGCTTAAAGCTGCATCACCCCACAGAGCCCCCAGCCCCTCCACAATCCTTTCCCAGGCTGCTCCTCTCCTCACACCTACTAGGGATCCCCTACCCAGCCCTGTAGGGTGTCCACCCACTCAGTGTGGGGCTCGGCAAGCCCATGTCCCCCACTGTGTGTCACCTGGTCTCCCACAGCCCGGCCATGGTCATGCCCCATCTTTTCCAGGTGGACCCAGCAGCTGCTGCCAGCCAGAGCCCCAACAGCACCCCACCCTGGTGACCACCCTGCCCCATCTGACTGCCAGTGCCCCCCCAGCACCGCAGCAGCCTTCGCTCCCTGGCTTCACAACCCACACCTGTCTCCTTTTCCCTGTCTCAATTAAAGCCAATAACAAAACAGCCCTTGCCTGCTGGATTGTTGTGGGGCAGCCCCAAATGAGGCGATGGGGAGGGGAAAGCATGGCTAGTAGGGTTGGGACTGGGGTTAGGGGTCAGGGCTGACCACAGCTCTTGGCTGTGGAGCTGCTGGGCTGAGACCCCATGTGCACTCACAGCCCTGCCCCATGGGGCTGCCTGGCCACTGAACCTGCCCTGTCCCAGAAAAAGGGGTCCCTGAGGCTAGGATCCACTGAGGCATCTGCTCCCCCTCTACCCCTGGGGCACCCTGGACTCCCCCAGCCTCCCTGCCTTGGTTTCCCTGCTGGAGAGCAGACTGGCAGCATGGGAATGAGGTGATGGGCAATCAGGGGGTCTCCACAAGTTTGGGGAAGGATGGACATGAAGCAGAAGGATGTCTGTGAGCTCTAGGTGTGACTCAACCCTGGCGACCCCCTAGGCTCCATCCCATGAACCCAGACCCTCTCCAGCAGTGGGGTCAAAGCCTGCTGCCACCAGCCCTTCTGAGGGCACCGGGCTGTGACTCAGCCTGGCCTAGAACACCAGCATAACCATTCTCTGGCACTGAGGATCCTGAGGCAGGATCTGCCACATTACTGACAGACCCTAGAAGCAGTGGGAACAGCTAGGAGGGGGCCCTGAATGCACCTCACGCTCCCCCCCAGACACAGAGCAGGCACGGGGCAGCATTGAGTCCTGGCGTGCTCTGGGCTGGGTCTCACACAAGGCTGCATTCATCTGGGACTGGGCAACTGGTGGGGACAGGGCCAGCACTGTCACCGAAGCTGGGCACAGGTTATCCCTGCTCTTGTGCAACCTGTTGCATAAAGCTGGTGTGGGCAGCAGTGCTGCCAACAGTGGGGGTTATAAAGGTGGGTGCAGCCTGTCCTGCCCACATCCACTCCGGGGCAAGGATGGCAGTGGCACTGCCCAACCTGGCACTTGCCCTGCTCTGCTTGCTGCGAGCAGGGGCCCAGGTCCCCATGCAGCCCGACCTGGACACCGAGAAGGTAACCACACAGGGTGCTGCCTGGCACATCCTGCCTGGGCTAGAGGGGCTGGCTGGGGCATGGGGCCTGTGCTGCACCCCTGGGCTCTTGCCAGCCCCGTCCCTGAGCTAACTCCAGGGCAGCTTTCAGGAGAGCCTGTGCAAAACCAGGTTAGTCCTGGCTGCTGTGTCCAGCACCAGCAGTAGCCCCACTGCAAGGACATCAACACGTGGGGCCATGATGTCCCCAAGTGTGTGGCGCTTCCCCAGGGAACGTGGGCCAGGTGCTGCACCTATACTCCTGGCATGGGCAGGATAGGGTGTTCTGCACGCAGGAAGGTGGCAGGTCCCCGTGTTTGCCTGGCTGGTCCCCACAGAGGGTGGCAGGTCCCTGAAGAGGGCGGCAGGTCCCCACAGACTGGCAGGTCCACTGCAGGTTGGTAAATTTCTGCAGTGGGCTGCCAGGTCCCCTATGGAGGGGTGCAGGTCCCCCTGGAAGGTCCCCACATCTTTTTCAAATTCCACTGGTGATGTCCTGCTGCAGTTTGCGGGGGTGTGGCATGTCACCGCCATCGCTTCCAACTGCTCCCTCTTCCTGAAGATGAAGGATGAAATGAAGTCATCCATGGCCATCATCAGCTTCATGTCAGAAGGGGACCTGGCATTGAAGATGGTCTGGCCCCTGTAAGTGTCCATCCTGCTCGCCATGTTCCCCATTGGGCCAGGGAGTCCTTTCCCCACCATGACAACTCCCCCAGACCCACTGCCCCGGGCTGGCCAGTCCTGCCTTGGTGCATCCCCCTGGGCAGACTGGGCTCCCTCCTGTGCCCACTACCCCACTGCCCTGCCATGTGGTGTCCAGACACATTTGTCTTTTTCATGTTCCTTTTCCAGGATGGACAAATGCCAAAAGTTTGAGCTGCTCTTCCAGCAGAGTGGGCAGGCGGGGCACTATGTGGGTATGTGCGGGGCTTTGGAGCCATGGGTTCCCTGAAACAGAGGCTGGGCATCCCCAGCCCCCCATGACTTGGAAGCAGTGGGAGGTGGGCTTGGCCCCTCTGCCTCCACAGCTCAGTGAGAGGCTGTGGATGGGTGGGCATCTGGCTCCTCCACGTCGCACAGGGGTTCCTTCCTCATATCCCCCTCAAGCACATTTGAGGCTTGAACACTGAGCTGTGGGCCCCAGCAGGGCCCAGCAGGGCTCAGACTGTACCACATTGCCCAGCTGATCACCTGTGGGGTCCTTTAGGAGCACAAGAGAAGAGGGATCTGCTTGTGATGGAGACAGACTACAGCCACTACGCTGTCCTGCACGAGGCCCAGCACAGCGAGACAGAGCCCAGCGTGGCACTGGAGCTCCTCAGTGCATGCTGGGAGTGGGGACCTGGCTCCCGGGAAGGGACAGGGGCACTGGCGGCGGGCAGGGGCTGGGCTCCCCATCACTACCCAGGGCCATCACCCAGGGAATTAATTTTGGGGTGAATGAAACCTTGCACTAAAGATACCTCCAGCTGGTTGTAGGTTGAACCAGAGCCCTCTGCAGTGTGCCAGCCTAGCTGCAGAAACCCAACCCTGCCAGCCACCCCATATCACCCCAAGTGAATGGGTCATTTCTCCCAAGGGGCTTGTGCCCCTTTGCTGCCAGCCCAGGGCAGCTGTGGGTTGCCTGGTGGCCACCCTGCATGTTCATGGCTTCACCTTAGCCCTTCCCTGGGGTACAGCTGCTGCCCTGCAGTAGCTGCACCCCCATTGTGCGGCTGGCTGCTGGGATTCCTTACACTCACCAGCCCCCACTTTGGGTGTGTGGCTGCAGTAAGGGAGCAGGACGTGAGCCCCCAGCTCCTGCAGAAGTTCATGGAGCTCATCCCCACCATGGGCCTGACCGAGGACATGCTGGCCATCCTGCCCAAGTCAGGTGAGTGGCCTGAGGGCACAGGGTGGCAGCTGTGCCCTCTGCATGGGGACTCTGCGTGGGAGCTCAGGGTGCTGTCAATGGCACACTCACCCCTCTCTTTGCTTTCCAACAGATCAGTGCACCGGGGACATCAGGTGAGTGTGGCCAGGGGAAGCTGTGACTCTCTTCCAGCATGGCCTGGGCTAAGCAGAGACTTGCAGGCCCTGGGGGATCCCCCACCTGCCTTGGAGCTCTGTCACCTCGGCTTTGCCCTGCTCTGACCAGTCGTCTGCCTGTCCTGCTTCTGCAGCTGAAGGGCCATATGTCCTCCAGACCTAGTCTAGTGGATGATGGGCTCTGCTCCCCACTCCGTGGTGCTCCTTCCCTTCCTCCAGGCTCTGCCAGATCCCCTGCTCCACACCAGGATCACCCTCAACCTCCTAAATAAATAGATGCAGAAGCTGCCCCAGAGCTTGGTGCTTTGCTGGCTGGAGCAGGATACTGCCAGGGTCCCCAGGCACCCTGAACCCAACAGCCCTGGAGCTGACCCTTCCTGTCAGCTCCCATGGGTGTTAGGGGGCTCCCTGGATGTGATGTTTACTGTGCCCAGCATGGGGAGGATGGGGAGAAGAGGATGGGGAAGGTGCAGGGGAGCAGCTGCCAGGGAAGGGAAGAATGGAGCCAGGGTGAACAGGGGCTGCCACAGCCCAGCTGGGTGGTCAGTAGCTCTGGGCAGACAGGGTGAAGCAGTCAGGCTGCCCAGTGCTGCTTGCAGGGACACCTTCAGGAAACCCCATTCTCTGCTCAGTCCTCTCCCAGCTGGGAGTTTGCCAGCTGGGAGTAGGGTGGCACCAGGGCTGCCTATGGCAGGATTGGGATCCCCATGCCTGTCTGCCACCCCCTTTGGTCCCCCATCTGACCTAAGTAAGGCCATGCTGCCATGAGCCCCAAGGTCAGTTTTCATTCCCCTCCACCTCCTGCAGAGCGAAGGCAGCCTCTGGTCTCCCTGCCCCGGAGTCCTTCAGTGCCCAGGCAGGTGTTGGGCTGTGACCCCAGGAGCCTGGCAGAGCCAGGCCACAGGAGACATCACACTCTGGGAAGGAGGGACACACTCCCACAGCGACATGAACTCCTTCTTCTGCCCGCCCTGCTCAGGGCGCAGCCCGCTCGGCAGCCCCTGCGTGCCCCAGCGCAGGCACCGCGGGTCAGGCTGTGCCAGCGAAGGGCTGGATTTGGGCAGGATTCTAGCAGCTGCCCCAGGACACGTTTCAGCCCGGCCGGAAGAACGGGTCACCAGGGTCCCTGGTGAGCTGGGCAGCCGGGCTGCCCCGAGGCGTGTGCCAGGAAGAGCCTGCCGCTCCTGCTGGCAGCGCTCCGGCACCGTTAGGAAACAACCGTTCGCTTTGTTCTTTCGCAAGCAACTAAAGGAACCGGGGAAATCCCCAACTTCAGCAGTGGTGAAACAGTTCCTGTAACCCCGCTTTGGAGCTGGCAGGCACAAGCACCCCTCTGCCCCAGGGGTTTGTTCACCCTGGGCTGACTCCTGTCCTTCCCCAAGCAAACCCCCAGAGCGTTCCCTGGGGCTCGGCACGGCTGCAGCGGGGGGGCGGAGGGGGGAGCACGGAGCTATAAATCCGACAGCCCCGGCACCACTTCCCATCCCACTGGTGTAGCCAGAGGAGCTGAGGCGAGATGAGGACCATGGGACTGAGCCTGGGGCTGATCCTGCTGTGCTTGCTGCGTGTGCAGGCTGCGGACCCGGGAGCTGCGGAGCCGAGCGAGAGCCAGGTGACCAGGGGAGGTTTGGGAAGGGAAGGTTTGGGAAGGGAAGGTTTGGGAAGGTTAGGTTTGGGAAGGGAAGGTTAGGTTTGGGAAGGGAAGGTTAGGTTTGGGAAGGGAAGGTTAGGTTTGGGAAGGTTAGGTTTGGGAAGGTTAGGTTTGGGAAGGGAAGGTTTGGGAAGGTTTGGGAAGGGAAGGGAAGGTTTGGGAAGGGAAGGGAAGGTTAGGTTTTGGGAAGGGAAGGGTGTGGTCTCCAGTCACCAGCAGAGCCGGGAGGATTGTAGAGGTGTTTTGGTACTGGGGACAGCTGCAGTCACTACGGCCACCATTGCTTTGCTGTCACACCCAGGTGAGGACAGTCACCCAGCTCCTGCATAGGTGTTCCTGAGGGAATTTTGTTGCCTGGATGGGGTGTGGGTGTTCCATGGACTGAGGTTGTCCTGGCTTGGTTCCTGAGGAGGGGACACTCTTGACTGCTCCTCTGGACTCATGGCCTGCTCTCACTGCCAGCTTGCAGGGACATGGTATATCACTGCTATGGCCTCTGACTCCGAGAGCTACCTCCAAAAAAAGGACCAGCTGAAGATGGCAATGGCCAACATTGAGGTCCTGGAGGATGGTGACCTGAAGGTCTCCTTTGCAATTCCCACGTAAGTCCCACATAAGTTCCCCACAGGCTTCACTACCAATCTGCTCCCTGGACCTTCACTGCTGGTTCTCCACCTCAGTGCACTCACCAAGGACCTGGGCAGGGGTTGAGATGGGACCACCAGGGGCTTGTGACAGCTGTGGGTACCCCCTCTTTAGGGCAGGCTCAGGGCAACACTAACTAGGACCATTGCCACCACAGAGGGTGGGACGGGACCCTACGGCTACAACTTTCCCAGCAGAACCAGCCTTCATCCCAGAGGCATAAGTGAGGGCATGAATAATCCCCAAATGCCAGCACTGTCCCCTGCCAGCCCACGTACCCATTGTTCCAAGGGTGGTATCTGTCCCCTCCTGCCCTAGCTGCACCATCCCATCTCTGAACAGCAAGTCCCACATCTGGGATAGGGAGCCTGGAACAGAGGAGGGGAAAGGGGGTCACTTCACCTCAGCTGGAGCATCCTTCACTGTTTTGCAGCCCTGGGAGATGTATGAAGTTTGAATCGATCTACAAGCCAACAGGCAGCCCGGGTGAATATTACAGCTCTGGTGAGTGGGGGTGCCTGGCTCTTGGGGTGAGGTGGAGGCATGTCCCACCATCCCTGTCTGAAGCAGCTGGCTGTTCCTGGGAACATGGCCTTCAGGACTGCCTGACCCTCCTGTGTACTGGGTGGGACATCCCTCTGCGTCCAGGTGCAGGCTGCATGCTGGGGCTGGTGGCCCAGCAGCATGCAGACCCCCAGTCCCTCCCTCTGGGATAAACACATTCAGACCAAGCTTAAACCCTGAGGAAAAGCAGCTTCATTCTGCAAAGAGGCTGTGAGTGGATGTTCCCAGGGGATGGAGCAGGAGTGGTTTTCTACTATTCCCAGCCCAAGGATCAGTCTGACACTGGCCAAGAGCTGCACTGACTATCTACAGCCCTTTCTGCCCTCACCTCCTGCTCTGGTCTGTGGGCTCCCCCAGGCTTTCAGAGGAGTCTTAGCAAGAGAGAAAACCAGGATGGGGAGACACCAAGGAAAGAAGGGCTTGGTGGGCGTCATGCTCTTACAGCTCCTTTGCAGTGTGGGGGTTCCCAGAAGGAGGTAATTAATTTTTCTCCATGTCCTTTTGCAGACAGAGGCAATAAGACGGTGCGGCTGGTGGATACCGACGGCAGCTCCTACATGGTTGTCTTTGCCACCAGAGAGAAGGACGGGAAGACCTTGCACATGCTGAGACTTTACAGTGCGTAGCCAGCAGTGCTGAACTGCTCAGAGGGGTTGAGTTCTTCTGAGGGTCCTGCAAGGCCAGGAGCCAGGGCACAGGGGGTCTCCCTCTTCACTCCTGCCCTGGGTGAGGTGCAGGAGCGGGGCAGGGGCTACCATGTGTTCCTTGTGTGGCAGGGAAGGTTTGGGGTGGCAGGGGAGGCTGGGGCTCAGGCTTCTGCGCTGTGCTGCAAGTCCATGGCCTTGGGTAAGTTGCTGGGTAAAATGGGGTGGAGCGTGGGGGTCCTGCTGCACGGACAGAACTGAATGAGTGAGGACAGGAACCAAGAGAGGAGTCATGTGCTGGTGTCAAGACCTCTGGCTCATCTTGTTCCCTGGGTGGGGCGTCTCATGCCTGGCCACCACTGCTCGCCAGGACCTCCACCAGTGCCTCCAGCTTTCTCCCAGGGACTGCCATCTCTCCCACCCTTGTCTGGACACATTCACCAGCTTCCTGGGAGATGCAGGGTCAGGCACAGCCTGGAGCTAACTCATGTCTTTGTCTTTAGGCAGAACCCAGTCAGTGAGATCCAAAATCAAATTGCAGTTCAGAAGACTTGCCAAGATGAACGGTTTCACTGACAAGACGATCTGGATCTTACCCAGGCAGGGTGAGCACTGCCCAGGGCCAGTACACGGGCACGCAGGCAGGGACCAGCTCTGCCCATCAGTGCCACCACTTTGTGATCTGAGCTGGCAGGAGGGAGTGCGTGCAGCCAGAGGTGCTCTGGCTGGGCACACTGAGCAAGGAGAAACCCACAAGTTCCTTCTGAGTAGTCTATTTTGGGTGCTAAATGGGACTGTTCAGACCACAGTGCCAGACTCAGTCTTTCTCTTTCCTTCCACAGAGGAATGCAGACTTGGTGAACCATAGGTGAGTTGCTGCAGTGTGACATGGTGCTTGCAATGTCCTCTCCTGGAAATTGTCCCTCTTGGTGCCCCCAGGGAAAGGGTCACCAAGAACTCTTTGAATTGCTCTGAGGTTGAGCTGTTTGAACTGGTGCTGGAGCTTGCACACAGGTAGGACCATTCCCGTGGATGCTGCTCTCCAGTGGGGACCCCCAGGTAGCAGTACCCAGGGACTCCCAAGGAGCAGTGCCCAGAGACCCCCAGAGGGAAGTGCCTGGCCCTGAACATGGGCACATGAGCTGAAACCACCACATGAGCTGTGCAGCCCTTTGAGCAGTTGAGGGCACTGGCTCCTGCCAAAGGGACCTTGGGCTTGTGGACTGGCAGACCTGGCCAGAGTAGGTTGGTGTCTCACCATGCAGAACGTGTTTGCTGTTGCCGCCCCTGGCCTGTGCTTTCCCACCACAGCTGTATGGGTTACCAGAAATGCTTTGCTGGAGATGTCTCACCCTACAAATCTGGAAAGAACTGGAGAAGAATGCAGTGATTGTAATGGAGAGTCCTGCTGGTCTCCTTGCCTCACTCAGCCCCTGCCTCTCCCACCTGTTTTCCAGGATGTGCAGACTGGCTTGTGGATGCTCCTGCCAAGCAGTTCAAGACCCATGCTCTGAAGCTCCAGGCTGCTGCTCCACCATCCCTCTGCCAAGTCCTGTGGTCAAGATTGACACAGCCCCTGCTCCTCCAGCACACAGTCCCTGCTTTTTGCCAAATAAACAGAAAACCTCCCCAGATCTTGGTGTAGCTGTCTGGGGAGAACCTGGGGTGCTGAGCCCTGTAGTCCCTCCTGTTGTCCTCCTGGAGGCTATGGGTGGTGAGGAGCCAGGAGTGATCCCAGCTGAGCTTGCCCAAGTGAGGGCAGTTTCAGAGCCACAGAGCCTCTGGGTGCCTTCCAGAGGGGCAGGACCAGGCCAGGCAGAGGTGAGGCAAAGGGTGCAGTGAGGCTGGGAATCCTGTGGGCAAGAGGGGATGCCCACAAGATGGAGAAAGGCCACAGAGAATGACGTTGGAGTTTGGAGGGCCACACCCACTCACACCATCCACAACCTTTCCTACTCTTGCCCTGCAGTGGCTGCAGTTCTCTGTTCCCTGGATCCAGGAGCTCGTCCAGCAGCTCAGGCTGAGCCAAGGCAGGGCAAGATTCAGATTTGGGACCTCTCTGCCCCACTGCAAGCTGTTGTGAAGCATGGCTCTCTGAGTCCTCTGGAACCAGAGCTGACCATGGTTCTGCCCCTGGTCACTGCACACAGAAAATCCCACTGGAGCTGCGCTCCCAGAGCACACAAGCTGACAGTTCAGTGGTTTTGGGGTGTGAGTCCCATCCAAGCAGAGCACGCAGTGGGTCTCCATGCAGCCCCCCCATAGTCCCTCAGCCCTTCCATCAAGCTTGTATCTGTTTCTGCTGCTCATCCAGTGCTCCTTTATCCCCCCCAGAAAATCTGGCCAGATGTCATCATATATCTTATAAAAAGGGACTTTTTTTCCCTGAATGTTCCTAAGGGCTTCCTGGGTTTAGGCACCTACTCAGCAATGGTGGCATCCTGCAGGAAGGAGTTTCACTCACCTCTGCTCTCCCTTTTGCTTGTCAAGCTGGTTCCATCTTCAGCTGCCCAGCCAGGTGCCATGGGAACACACCAGGGCTGGCAGGGACCAGGCTGGTGCAGTGGGATCAGCCCAGACACCAGAGTCCCAAACACTGACGGAGAGAGCAGAGGGTTGTTGGGGCAGGGGAGGTGCTGGGACAGACTTTGATGGCTGAGGAGCCATTGAGACTGGCAGCTGATGGCTGCTGGTGGTGCAAGATCATCTCCTCTATGCCTAAATCTGGCATTTATTGCAGCTTTTGTGAGTATCTCCCACACTGTGTCCCTCTGACGACCTCTGCAGAGCCTGGCACACTCTCTTCTTATCGTCTGGTGAAAACTAGGAGGCACCAAAGGGAGTGTAAGTGGTAGATGGGATGCTGCAGAGATGACTGACTTTGTCTGGAAATGTCATCTCCTCCGTCTTATGACTCACTTGCCCTTCTCCATTGGTAGGACAGAACTTTTGAAGTGTTTGCAGAAGAGATTGTCCATTCTGGTGATCCACATTCTTGGCTGAGGTGGATGCAGGGTTTCTTCACTTTTCTATCAGCTTACTTTCTTTGAATTTAACCAGCTACTTTCAAATATTTTCCAGTGTTAAATTCCTGCTGCTGGAACCTTTGAGTAAAGCGCAGATGTCATTTCTCAGAGCAGAGGAGCAAGGCACCAAATTCTGGTGTCTTCGTTGTTTGTCTTACATTGTTGCCTTCTGCTGCCTTCAATAAGTTAAAGAATATTTATGCTATTTCTAATGAGCTTCTTTAAATTGATACAATTGCTCTGGGTTCCATTTAGGCCTCACAATGTTGTTTCAGGTTTGTATTTGCTAATATCAGCTTAAGTGCTCAGAGGGAAGCTAAGCTGGTCTTTCCAGACGATCTCTGTGCCATATGTGGTAGATAATCCTCTTGACTTTTCATTTTTTCTCTTTTTAAAAATAAAATGTGACTGCATGGGCTCACCTCAGGTTGTAAGAGTAGCACCGGCTGGCAAGGATGACACTTTAATTTCAGCCTCTGAGCCAGGTCCCACTTGCTGCTCGGGACCTGTGGGCTCTTGGCTATCCCAAAAAAGCCTGAGCACACGGGTGCCCAACCAACCTGCCTGGAGCAGTCATGTGTTAGAGGCTTCTCACAGAAGCCACCCTTATGGACCCCTGCTACCAAAGCCTGGCCACGCCAACCCACTACACTGGTGTACTGTGGTCTCAAAGTCCACAGCCTTGCAGGTCACTTGCCAGCAGCACGGCAGGAGCCCTGCCACAAACCTGGCACTGCTCACCTGCAGACATGTCCCTCATTCCCCTGTGCCACGGGGTAGTTCCTGGCAGTGTCCCTGGGATGTGGCTCTCCATGCACAGCAAGGCTGTGGAGCTGGCCTGTGCTTCACTTGAGCCTACCTCAGGCTCACTTGTCTCATTAAATTTGATTGCAAATCAAATGCAATTTAATTAGCAGAAAGGCAAACAGCCCCTGCCAATGACTGGCTGATCATTCCCTAATGACTATCAGATCAGCAGATGTAATTGCAAAGCCCTACAGTTATAGGAAAATGAAATGAAGATTCCACTTGCATCCCACTCACACAGCACCTCTGACATTTTCTCCTGCCCTGGCTCATGGGCTGGGGAGTTTTGCTGGGGAAGGGGGGACATACCTCCTGTATTTGTCCCATGAAGTGAGCACTTTGGGCCCCAGATCTCCTGGAAAGGCACCGTGTGAGACCACAGAGTTCCCCAAGAGCCACTGACCATGGGATCTGGTGGTTGTGAGCCCAGAAGAGCCTTTCCCCTTTCAAAACACACCCAGGACTATATCAAAACCATACCAATATGCCAAACCCTGTCGAAACCCTGGTGCATTAGATCTGAGGAGCTGATTCCTGTGTCAAAGTAGTTTTTGGCACTGTGTTTCAGCTGCTAGCTCTTTCAGGCTTGCCCCTCCAGGGTGGCCCACAGCAGCACACTTGAGCAAAAGGCTCCCCTCCCTGGTGCTGCAGCCGTCTCTCAGCTGGGATTCGTTTCTGCAGGCTGACCATGATGCACCATATCATCTCCAATGGACTCCTGACATCCTGACAGCCCGGCTCAGCTTCCTCCTCTATGGGCTCCCTCTGCAGCACCCAGAAAGGTCTCACTAACATAACACAGCATCAATATTTTCCCACACAGACTGGAACCCTTTGTCCCCATGGCCAGTTTGGCGTCCTGTGCCATACTGATGGCTCAAGATTCCCCTGTGCTGACCAGACCACTGGCTCTCCAGTCAAGGATCCTGCAGGCAGGCAGACTGCTCTGCAGTCCCAGAGCTCTTGTGCCCACCAAGTTTTCTTTCTTTCCCCTGGAGCCTTGCAAATGTCTGGGGTCAGATTCCTTTTCTCCCTCATCACAAAAACACTTTGCACCCTCACTGCTGGAGACATAACATTCATTCTTTCTGAATCCAGATGCAGCCACATTTCCCTCCCTCAGCAAATCTCTGAAGACTCTCCTCCCTCCCTGACGCTGCTGTCCCAGTGCCCTCATGTTGGCCATACGTTGTCATTGTCCTCTTGGAACATTGGGAGCAGGAGATGTCTGACCTCCAGGGTGCTGTACTGAGGACACAGCAGGACTGTCTGTCCCCAGCTGCCTGGCTGAGGGGTGAATACTTATCCCATGTAACTCTGCAAGCCATTCTCACAGGCTCCCTGCACGCCTTCATCTTCCAGCACAGGCTCTTTTCTTTCCGTGTAGATATTCCACTCTTTCCAGAGTCCCTCCTTGGTGTCTGTGTGTTGCTTGTTTGCTAGGGGAGAAACTCTGTTCCACCAGTCTCTCCCTTGTGCTTAAAAGGGATTTTTTTTGGTGCCTTTTCTTTCTCTTTTCTGTTTGCATGCTCAACTTCCCAAACGTGCCCAGCTGCAGGAACCAGCTTGTCTCGCTTTTCCTGATTTGTGCTTGTTCTCAGCAACAGCCACCAATCTGCCCCTATTGGTCTTCCCATTAACATCAAATGGCATTGACTCATGCCTACTGGAGCTGAAGTTATTTTCCCAATATTTCTAAATATTTCTAAAAACAACCAAAAGGAACAGACACAAAAAAAACCACCCCATCAGCTCACTCTATGCTGATTATGTTGTCCTCATATCCAAGGATAACTGGAGTGACCATTGCAGACAGGTGATTATAGCACCTCCACCCCTTCAAAGAGCTATTTTTTCCAAAAGGATTTCTCTCCCAGGATTTGTCCTCACCCCAACCTGGATGGGGGATCTGTGATGGGTTCCCAACACCACCCAGGCAGACATTCCTTTCCTTCCTTGCAGAGGCAGTTTAGGTCTAGGAAGATCTTTTGTTGATGTCTTTCAATGTCTTGTGCTGGCCCCTCTCCTCATCTCACTCTCCTATCCCTCCTCCTGAGTCCTCCATCGCCTCTGCCCAGTTCACACCAGCTGCTTCTGTGACTCTGGGAGCACCTGCTCCCACGGGCAGCTCCATGTACCAGTCTGAGTTTCTCTACAGCAGCATTGCACAAGGCTACGATTGCTTGTGATCTTTCCCATGAGCCAGATGTGAAGACACCAGCCCATACTGCTCTCCCAGCTGCTCTTATCCCTCAGCTTCTTTTCTTCCTTCTGTGGTTGCACACTTGTTTACCAGTTCCTACTCCTCATCACAACCCAAACCAGCACGTAGAGTACATGCCTGTCCTTCAATCTCCATTCCCTTCCTGGTTCAGAGCCTGCTATCACATCCCTGAAGGCTTCTCCCATCCCACTGGCATTGAGGAGTGTGTCCATGAATGCCCCAGCATCCCTGCTTAGGCACCCGAGCCTTGGGCTGGCTGCTCACACTCCCCCACTCAACTGCTGGGCACCAGGACAAACCCACAATCCCCCCCACCTCTGCATAGTAAAGCACATCCCCAGTACGACGGGGTTGCCCTAATTCACAGCATCCTTTCCCTCTGTGGCTGAAAGCCACTGCTGGCTTGGACTCACAGCGCCAGCCCCAGAGAGCCCAGCCCTCGATGGGTGAGGTGGGTCTCATCCCACCTCTAAAGCTGGGTATCAGTGTGGAGCACTGCACAACTCCTCACCCCCTCAGATGTGTGGCAGAAGGATGGCATGTAGCATCCTCTGGCATAGACCAGGAGGAGATTCTTTAACACTGCTATTTGTTTGGCCACAGGAGTTCTCCCAATAAGCAATTCTGGGAACTCTTTCCATAATAAATAAATACTGCCCAGATGGATAAATTGTGCTAGCTGTCCACACATTGCCTTGGTGTGCCGACGGCCTTGGTAAGCTTTTTTCCTTTAATCATTTATCTACATGAGGGCTTTGTCAGGCTCCCTGGAAAGAGCTTTTATTCCCAAGCAGAGCCCTTTCTGAGGTGAAATAGTGCAAAGAACAGCAGTAATGGTCAGTTGTTTGCACTCCTGGTAAGTGCTGGATAATCTTGTCTGGGCTCGACTTGCAGACACTGCAGAGCTGGATGGCTTTCCCTTAATGCAATAAAATATGTATAAGTAGGAAAACCATTGTCAGTGGACTGATCTTTACAGTTTCTGGAGCCGAAGTTAATCCTGGGAAGAGGAAGCTGCTCCACATGTGAAATGGCAATGAGGCAGGAGTGCAGGTGGGAGAGCAGATGGATCTGATTCGTGACGTGCCTTCAGGAAGGGTTCAGGGACTCTCAGCACATGGAGCCAAGAGGCTGGTACCCCGTGGTTGTAAGTAAAGGGGTGGGAATGGATGTTTTGCTCAGTGTGTGCAGGTAGATCCCGCCACAGATACAGTGAAATGTGTCCTCTCCAGACCTCAGCCCAGTGGGGATTACTTTACAAGCAAAACTCTGTAAGAATCCTACTGAGGAAAAATTATGGAAACTAGAGTCCTGTGATTGATGGAGCCAAGATTTCCCAGTGAGAACTCAACGTGCTTTATCCCACTCAGGCTGCACTACCATTCTCCCAGAAGACATGGACAAGGCAGGGCTAGGTGAGGAACCCAGATTTTAGGACATCTACAAAATCAGCAGCTCCTTTGGAAATAAATTGGGCATTTCCCATCCCTTTTTACCCACGATTCCCAGGGCAGGGGTGAGCCAGGGCAATCTGCCACCCCTTTGCTCTCCTATTGCCCAGGAAACCTGAGAGTTCATGGCCACTTCTACCAAGTGTCGCTGCTTTTGTATCAGGCTGGGAAGGCACCTCTGGAGCTTTTGGGCAGAGAGGGAGGATGGAGAATCCTTGTGACGAGGAAGGGTTGGGTGCCATGAGTCCCAGCCATGTCTGTGCTTGGCCTTCATCAACTCAAGACACTGATAGATGAGACCACACCACAATATGGACTGGTGGAGCTTGCTGAAAGGACCAGTAGTGTCACCAGGGATATAAGAATCATAAATTCCTGTTATGAGAGTTCAGGGGAGACCCCTGCTTCCTCCAGAGCAGCCGGGGTGCATCCAACTCCAAGGGTACACAGGACAACCCATTAGGGTGCAGGAAGAAAGTATATTTGATACAAATACACTGGTATTATATATTTNTTATCTTGTTCTTTTAAAATGTCTGTTCATGTGTATGTTTTACAATCTACATGTGTATAACCTATGAATAAAGGGAGACATCCCTGCCAGAGGGCTGGAAGTGCCTGCAGTCGGGGTAGAGGCACTGGTGATTTCCCAAGCTTTTATCCAGCGGGATCTTGCAAGCCCCGAGGGTGGTGACCATGGCTTTAGCGGGTCCCTCTCGGGCTCACCCAGGAGATCAGGTCCCACCTTGCTGCCAGCCCTGCTTGTCCCTGATGGATCAATGCTGGAGGATCCAACTCAGCCCCACTGTGATCAGGGCTCCCGTGGCCCCCTCTATCTCCTCATGCACCACTTACTCCCAGATGAAGGAATAGTGCCCCTACCCCATGGCTGAATGTGATGCTGGGTAGTGCTGAGCTCCCCACAGAGGTGCTGTTTCCAGTAAATGGTTTTTATTTCGACCCATATTTTCATGCCTCCAGTTCTCAACTTTCCCGGAGCAGGAAGGAGGCAGTGGGAGGGAAGGAGGGAGGGAGGGAAGGAGGGACTAGCATCTAGTTTGAGAGAGTCTTGGGCAAGGGGCACTAAATTAGGGAGTGCCATTCCTAACCCATGACAGCAGCTTTTTCTTGGGGAAGTAAAATCCCAGACAGGGATTTTTTTTTTCCACAGTCCCTTTCACAGGAGCAAAGGGCCAAGGAAATTAAGGAATAAAGAAAATTTAAGAGGTAACTACTCTGTTGGGGGCAGATGACATGGCTGGCCCTATGCCATGGTGTCACCCAGCTCTGCCTGGCACCTTCCTGCTCAGCTATGGTAGCAGGGGGAGCCACAGGCAGGTGGCAATTCCTTCCAGAGCCAAGTGTGGCGTCCCTGTCACACCACACCATGGCAGCTCGCTCTCAGCATTCCTTGGACGGGCTCAGAGTGGGCTGACAGCCTGCCAGGGCACCACTGACACTCTAATAGGGCTCCCGCTGGCAGCGTGTGGGCTGGGGCTGAGCCCAGCCACGCAGCACAGCACAGCCATGGGAATCCCTGCACTGAGAATCAGGCAGCACATGCTGCCCAGTGGGATCCCAGACAGCGCGTCCCATCCAGCATCATGTCATTGTGCTCGTGCCAAGGCCTCAGGTCTGTGCCCAGAGCATGGGGCCAGAGACTGGACGCCAGGATTTTGCAGAGCATCCCCTGACTCCATGGGGGAAAACCTTGGGTGGCCTGGGAGCTCTGCAGCACACAGGGTCAACCTGGCATCCCAGCTGGACATGGCTGTTGGCATGGCTGGGGTGTCCATCTGGCACCTCTGGGGCTTGTGACTGTGGAGGCACATCTCCACCAAAAACCCATGTCCTGCAGCAACATGGGACATTTGTACTCTGAAGGGGACATAGAGGTTAGAAAGCAAACGCTAGAGATGTGAGACTAATCCAGGATATGGAAAGAGGTTTTGCAAGGAAGTGACCCAGGGACGTGGCTCTGACTGGGGAGGGAGGGGGTGGTTTGGCAGTGCACGGCTCTATCCAAAGCAAATGGCTACAGATGAGGTTTGACAAACACAGCATTCACAGTCCAGTGCCACAGCTGCAGAGCAGGCAGGGATGAGACACCTTCAACCTGAACATTACCCCAGCAGCCACACGACCCACAGGTGAGATTGCCCAGCTCCTCACTGCCAGTGTATGCCATCCATGTGGGACTGGGGGTGATACGCGGAAAGACTCCACAACTCAATAAAGTTGTAAAGTAGGTATATTTTGCCAGCGCTGTGACGCATGGGAGAATAACTTCTTCAAATCCATGCGTGCTGTTAGTGGCACTCAGCTAGGTGTATATCTGGTTACAAGGTACACGTGCATTAGATCACACAATGCGCCTATATATATTCATTGTCTATCCCCGCTTCGTATTATAATTAGCCCAAAAGTCATTAGCATTCCAACACGCCTGCGCACTGCCACTTAGTGATGAAGTAAAGGTCTACCTCTGATGAAGTAAGTGGTCCTCCTCCGATGAAGTAAGTGGTCTTCCTCAGATGAACTATTCACCTCTCTTCTTTGCGCATGCTCTCTAAGTTCCTAGGCCAAGTCCAGAGCCCAGAGTCGGTCTGAGCTGGTTCCAGGACTCGAAAACAGGATCTTTGGTTCCGGTTTCCTTTCCTTATCAATGGNGCCCGCCGCGGAGCGCTGCTGCTGCTGCTCGCTGCCCTCGGATCCTTCCGTCTGCGCCTCGCCCGTGCCGGTGGGTACCTCTTCGTTCCCCCAAGCCCGTGTCCGTGTCCTCTCCCTTCCCCCGCGGGTGTTCGTCCCCTCCCACGTCGGACCCTGGTGCGGTTGCCCCCTTCTTCTCCCCCATTATCCCCATCCCCACGAGGGATCAGCATCCGTGGGTGTTCGTGCTCTTGGGTGGAAGCAAGGGAGGAGGTGCCCCCGCCACGAAGCCCCACGGGGGTTTCTCACACCCCGCAGCACTCTTCGGGGACGGGCAGCGCCGCTCCATCACTCTTCTGCCCGTGCTGCAGGCAGGGGCCTGTCAGCGGGTGGCAGCGCCGCAGGGCTGGTCCCCAGCAGCTGTTTGAGGGGGCTGGAGGGACTCACAGATGTGGATCCTGTAGTGGGGATCCGTGTAGTCATGGGAGCGGCCCTCATGAAGCACCTTTATTGGTAGGAAAAAAAATAAAACAACGTCAAAAACCAACGAAACAAAGATAAAAATAAAGGTGCTGCAATGCCCGAGCCATCCCGAGGAGCCTCCGGGGGCTGCGCTGGAGGGAGCCCTGTTTGCCCACCTGCCTTATTGCCCCGGGAGCGGCCGCAGCATCGCCCCGCGGGGCTACAGCTGTGACGGTGACATTCCTGTTCTCCGCCGGGGCGGAAGGAATGGGTGGCCTTTGCGCCCTCCCGCGCAGCACCGCCCTAAACTGCCCTGCTGTCTGCTGAAGGGTTGTTTCGGGGCGTTTGATTTGTTTGAGTTTCGGGGTCTGGGTTAGGGCATTTCCCCTCCTGGAGCATCTGGCACTGGACATGCTCCATGTCCCCTTGCTCTGTGCCCACTGCTGGGGTGCGCGGGGCTGTGATGGGCACAAACATCGGCCCAAAACCCCCAGCCATCCCCAAGCCCCGTTGCTGCCTTCGGGGAAGGCTGTGGCTGCCCACGGCTGCCCGCCCCGGGGAGGTGCCGTGTCCCTGCCTAGGCACGGCCTGTCTCGGGCAGGTGCTTTCCGCCTCGCTGGCGCAGGAGCCGGGAAGGGCCTCCTGGCTCCCAGCATTGTTTGCGGATCCGATGTTGTTTCCGTGCTCTGACTCCCGGCAGGACAGACGCCGGGCAGGCGGACGCCGGGCAGGCAGCCTGCTGTCAGCCGGGCCCGGGTGGCCTTGCCATGCTCCCGCCTGCTCTGAGGGACGGCGGGAAGCTGCAATAATTTTTAAATCTCCCAGTGGATAAAAACGTCTGTGTGTTTCCACGTCGGAGAGTTGGAGGCAGAGATGGGGATCCTCCTGTGCTCCCTGTCTTCTCACGAGCCAAGGCTGGGATGGCCCAGCCAGAGATACTGCTGACACAGGCTGAGATGGGAGGAAGGAGATCCAGGCGGCTCGGATGAGCCACCAGTGATCT
Source organism: Drymodes brunneopygia (assembly GCA_013400955.1). Classification (NCBI taxonomy): domain Eukaryota; kingdom Metazoa; phylum Chordata; class Aves; order Passeriformes; family Petroicidae; genus Drymodes; species Drymodes brunneopygia. The sequence goes on from VZTZ01056959.1 coordinate 668,019, forward strand.
AGCATAATCTCTACTGCTCCTGAATTTAAGGGGTTGGTGTGGGATCATCTGACCTGCCAGTGCTGTGGGGCAGGGTCCCTTGAGGGGCTGCTGGGGTGGCTGGGCCTGAGTACTGTCGAGGGTAGGGGGAGGGGAGGTGGGTGGCAGTTTCCTCTTCCCCTCCCTTTCCAGCCCTAGGAGGATGCTGGAGGTGAGGTGAGCATAAGGAGCCTGGCACTGCATCAGCAGCCTGTTCCAGTGCTAGGATATTGCACACTCCTGGCACATGTGGGGTTGGATTTTCAGTTCAACCTCTTTCCCCTAGAGAAGCTGGGAGTGATGTCTTTGTGCTGTTCCCAACAGCATCATCCCGTTGCCAGGAGGTCGAGGTTGTGTGGCATGTGGCAGTGGGGAGCTCCAGGTAGGTTTGTCCTGGGGGTGGCTGAAGAAATATCCCTGGAATGCTGGGCAGGGAAAGGAGTTGCTGTCACAACCTCACCACCTTCCTTCCTGAGTGCAGTGGGGCACAGGAAGCATTGGCTGTTTCTTCTCACTTTATAATTGCCTTTCCTGGGTAGATGGAGCCAAGCTTGTCTTTCTCTGGGGATGGCTGCTAGGTGGAGGTGGCAGGCCCAGGAGCAGCTCCTGCTCTGTGGTGTGCTGGTGAAGCTGGCTCCTGGCAGGGAGAGAGCCAGGGAGAGGGTCCTGCACCACCACACCCCTGCCCTCCTGCCTCTGCGGCTCCATCAAAGCTTCTTCAAACGGTGATTGGCATCTCCTTCTCCTCCTCCTCACTTTCTTTAGCTGGCACTGCGACCTAGAGCCCCTGCAGCAGATGCCATCTCCCGGGATGCAGCTGCACATGGCGTAGTAACATCCTCATCTTGCTGTGAGCCTGAGCCAAGCTGGAGGAAGGGCAGCAGTGCTTTGGAGGTGCTGCAGGCTGGTTTAGGTTTGCTTGCTGCTCCTCAGCTGGGCTCTTTTCTCCCACATGTCTTTATCCATCACACCAGGCTTTGGGCAGAGCCCCTGCCTTGCTTCGTTTTCTGGCTTCATTTCCTGGAACATGAGTGAGAGCCGTATTTCTCCCCCGTTCTTGAGTAACTAGATTGCCAAATTTCATCTATTATTATCATTGTTATTATTGTAAACAAAAAAAAAATGTTTTCCAAATGGGATGACAGGCTAAAACCCCACTTTTAATAATCCTGAACCCTCCTGCCACAGCCGTCATTTCACATCCCAAACATCTGGAGAAGATGCTCAGCAAAACCTGAGTTGTTGTTTCCAGTCCAAGTGACCCATTTGGCCATGTCTGACCTGCCAGCTCCGCGCTGCTGCTCCTCCTCGTGCTGCTCCACAAGGACATGGGTGGGAGCACAGATGCTGGTGTTGATACTGGCTGCCCCTGCTCTGCAGTGGTGCAGGGACTGCTCAAAGTTCCCGGCTGGGCATGGCTAGGCAGGAGCCATCCCCTGGGAAGTTCCCAGGCTCTGCCTAGGGTGGGATTGTCCATCTCTTGGCTTTTCCTCCTTGCTTGTCCATCGCTGCACTGGGGACAGGGTTGGGACACAGTGGGCGCAGTGGCCCCAGGGATCCCCTTGCTGACCCCTGAAGTTGCAGCAGCTCCAAGCCCCTCTTGGGAGCAAGACACCAGGGCTGGTGCTGCATCCGTGGTTCTTGCAGGGGCCTGGCTGCCCTGCTGAGCTCCCCGGGGCTCTGCCCAGTGAGAGAGCAGGGAGTGGTCTCTCTCAGCCCCGCAACATCTGTGAGTCAGTCTGCAGGAAATAGCCCCAGTTTCTTCTTGAGGCACAGGAAAGGTTGTCTGGGTCCCCCCTGGGAGTGGTGGTGATGGTGAGCAGTGGTCCCACTCGGCCACCCTGTCCCTTCAAGCCTCCCATGGCTGCATGTTGGGGTGTCCTCTGCCACACTGGTGCAGACCAAGTGTTTCTCCATGCAGCAGCTGGGGTGCTGCTCCCGAGTTTAATTTTCCATGTGGTTTTATTCTTGGAGATAACGTCTCCACCTTGTTACCTGGGGTTACATGTGCTCAGCTGGCTCCCACTGTGGAAAAGGAGCCCTTGTGGGGGTGAGGTGTAGAGGAGCTGCCATGTGGGGCACAGGCATCCCACAGGGCTCCAAGGAGCTGGTACCCATGCCAGGGACATGGGCAGGGCTCCATCTGCAGGCCTGAGGAGGGGGAATGGGTGGAAAGATATCTGATAATTCCAATTGTAGAATCAGCATCAAGGAAGAGTTTATGGCAGAGATGGGGTGAAAGTCCCTCATCCCTTTTGTTGTAGCTTTGTGGGCACTCACAAATCCATGTGCCAATACCCTGGGGGTGCCAGTGTGGGGAAAGCTGGAGCTCAGGGTGGGGGAGACTGGGTTTCCGGAGCCAGAGGCTTGCTGCTTGTACTGTGCAGGGTCAGGTCCTTTCGATCTGAGATTTTCTTGGCAGCTCTGGAGACTAGTCCCCCACCCCAGGGACCCCTCAGTCCCCAGGGTGGCTGGGTCTTCCCACAGCGCAGGAGAAGGTGCATCAATGTGTGCCTGAAACGTCTCTTCTGGGCCATGGGGGTATTAAGGGAGGTAATCGGCTTAGCCCTGCTGGGTTCTTCTGGGGGGGCACAGCGTCGGGGGGGTGATCAGGGCACTGGGGACAGGGAGCTTGGTGGTGATGCTGGAGACTAGAGGGGTGATGGGGGATATCAGGGGTGACAGTGTGGCAGGGGCAGGGGGAATAGAAGGGGTCATGGGATAGGCAGTGTGCTGGGGACAGGAGAGGTGTGGCAATGCTGGGGACAGGAGGGGTGACAGCGCAGTGGGGACTCCAGGAATGAGAAAGTTAGTGGGGGCTGCTGCGGTCAAGAGCACTGATGTGATGATGGGCAAGTTGTGGACAGGATGGGTGGTTTGGTGCCCAGGGACCAGAGAGGTGACAGGATGGCCTCTCCCCAGTGCAAGATGCTGGGTCCATGGGCACAGGGTACAAGAGCTGCCATCAGTCCTGTATACCCTGTAATACCCTGTAATATTAAATCCATGAACACAGTGCCCTGGTGCTTGGTCCCCACCAGAAGCTCTGGGTCTGGTCCGTGAGGGGGACGGTGGCTCCCCTGGGCTGGCTACCCCCAAAACCCTAGGCCCTGGCCCCAACGCCACTGCCAGCCCTGAAGTATCTCCCTCCTGTGCCTGGGCATAACCCAGTGCTGCTACTGCTCCAAATGGCAGCTGCAGGCCTGTAATTAGCCACTTTGTGAGCTAACGAGAATTGCTACGGGAAGAAACTGGCCATCAAATGTCTGGAGTGAGCTTTGAATTGGAGGAAGGAAATGCAGCTGGAGCAGGTCCTGGTCCCTGCCTTATCCTGCCCCAGAGCACCACGGGCTGGAACTGCCCACGTTAAGCCATGCACACTGGCACATGCTGGGGTACTTCCTGCACGGATGGAGGATGGCAAAGCCCATGAGAAGTATTTGCTTTTTGAGTGGGAACCCATTGCTCTAGGTGGGTGACATGAGAGGTGACATGTCAGCTGAGTGCTGTCAGGGACCTTGACTCATTATGACACAGGGGTTCCCTGGGCTCCTGGTCCCTGTTATGTTCCTACAGAAAGGAGACTAGTGGAGGTGGAAGCAGGAGGTGTGTAAGCTACAGGTCTCCAGTGCACCCATAGCACCCATGGCTTGCTGCTCGGGCTCGGCTGGGGGTCAGCAGGGGAGTGCTGCAGCTCTCCTGTGGGTGAGGAGCTGCTCTGCCTCAGGGAGTTCGTCTCCCACCTGACAGAGAGAGAGAGAGGGCCCTAAATCAGCAGAGCGGGTGGCCCGGTGAGCTGCTGTGAGGTGGCCCATCCTGCAGCCATCATTCCTGTCTTCCAGGCTAGGAAGGAGAGGGTTTCCCTGAGCTGGTTCCTCCTAGGCAGCATATACCCCAAAATCTCTGGCTCCAGCTCTTTTGGCAGCATCTGCAGCCCTGTTTCAAGAGCTCTGGGATGCTGCATGCACCAGCACCCCTAGGATGCAGCTGTGCATCCCATGGACCCCCAGTTTCTGTGTTGATGTGGCCTCTCAGTTTCTGGGCTCTGCCCCATGGGACACAATGGCCCTGCAGGTCTTCATCGCTGGTGGTGGCTGAGTCAGCACAGGTGTAGCCATGTTTGCAGCCCCAGGGGGGTGAATGCTGCAGCCCCTGCATTTCCACCTGCCTCTGCTCTTGCGTGTACACTGGCACGGCGGTGCCCACCCGGAGTCCCCTTGCCTGCCCTTGTTCTAAAGGCTGTTGTTCCAAAGGTTCTTCTAATAGCTGTTCCAATAGCCATAAAGGTTGGGCCCTATTGCTCCAGCACCCGTGGGTGAGGAGCTACGTCCCCAGGCAGCTGTTTCAGGGTGATGGGCTGGTGGAAGCATCAGGTCTGGTGCCAGCTGGATAGACAGACAGATTCCCCACCTTGAACGACTTGAGCTGCTCGAGTCATCAGCAAAATTATGCTGATGTCTCTGGTGGTGGTATGGGATGGCTTGGGCTTTGCTAAAGAGTGTCTTGCCCCTGGTAGGCGCAGCGGTGCAGCCCAGTAATGGGAGTGTGTGGGAGCTTGTGGCTGCTTTCAGATGATCAAGCTGTGGTGGCCCCTGGCCTGGCAGCTCCTTCGGTGCTGAGTTGTGGGGTGGGCTGCCCTCTCCCACCTCCCTGCCATCACTCAAGGAGTGCTCACCCAGGGCTGTGGCTCTGCTGGGCTCACTGGGCAGGTGTGTACCCATGGGTTGATTTCCTGCTGATGGGTCAGTGCCCAGGAATGCCCGGTGGAGAGAGCTGGACCCCACCCCTTCCCTCCAGACTGCTCAGCGCTTCAGGTGGGTCTGTGGTGCTGGGGCTGCCCATCCCCTGCGATGCAAGGGTCTAGCACAGTGCTGTGCTGCTCACTGAGGTGTTCCAGAGCACCTCAGGGGTGTGAGGAAGGGCCCCTCACTGGTGCTTGCTCTGCACCATAGGCCTGGTCATCAGCTGCTTTGCTTGTGACGTGGTGCAAAACCTGCCCAATAAAAAGGGAATTAAAGAACCCAGCCCCAGCAGGCTCAGGGCATGTACAAAGCTCATTGGTATTTACTTGAGCAAAACCTGATAAACAAGACTTAAAGTGGGTGGTTCAGGCTGCAAAGAGCAGCCAGATGCATTGGGTTGAGGTGGCGTTGGTGGCAGCCAGGGGCCCCAGTATGGGTGGGTGTGCATGCAGCGAAGCAAAGCCAGCTGGTTTGGGCAGGCAGGAAATGGCATGTGGCACCTGGTTTGCCTTTTGCTTTTTTTATTATTTCTTATCGTCCTGAATATCTGAAGCCACTTGTGGCTGGAGACCCCATGGCACAGCAGAGGCACAGGGGGGATGTAGTGGTGCATATCCTGCATGTGGCAGCCTCTGCAGGGCTGGAGCTGGGGCTGTCAGCCTCCAGGGTTGTTGAGGCTGGGATGCCAGGGGGGTCTCGCTGGCTTGATGCCCTCCTCACCAGCCACAGGCAGGGAGAGCCAGGTTCTCTTCTACCTCCTGGCTCTGCCCAGTCTCTGCTGGGGTCTGGATCTGTGGTTTGCTGGAGCACTTTCCACCCATCCTGGTGCTATCTCCTCTTCCCAATGCCCTGCCAATCCAGCTGTTTCATTTGCACAGCAGGCAGGCTGCCAGGGTGAGGAACAGGGATTTTTCTGGCCCAGTTAAGGACTTTGAGTAGTGATGACACAAAATTCCACTCCCTCATCCTGGTGGAGATTGCCTGGTTCTGCCCCAGCCTGGGATCACAAGAGCAGCTTGGGATTTTCGGGTGCTTGTAGATGGGGTCTCCTCTAGAACAGGGACAGGCTCTGGGGGAACACTGGTGGTTGGGAGGTGACATGTTTGGGGATGCCAAGGGCTTGGCATCTCCCCACCTCTGCAGGAGCCTCGCTGAGCTCCTCCTGGCCCTCCCTTTCTCCCTTGGCATTGAACCTGGAGCAGGACAAGGCTCTGGAAGCCCATCATGATGGCGTCAGGGCTGCAGCTTGGGTGCCCACCAAACTGCCTGCGCTGCCTGTAGCCTGCAGCAGCATGGTGGGGGTGGGAGGTGGGAGTGGGGAGAGTGTTGATGAGGCCTTTTTCCATCTTTCCTGGGCGGGGCTGTGTCTGGTGGGACTGTCCCCTCAGTGGGAGCAGGGTGCAGTGAGGTGTTTGCTGTGCAAGCATGGGGAGTGCTCCCGGGGGTTGCCTACAGGTGTTCCCTGTCCCCAGCCTGTGGCACAAGGCTACTGGCACTGTTTCTTGGCTGTGATAGAATCTGTGCTGGAGATCATCTCTGCCGGCTGGGCCAGACCTCAGCACCCACCAGCCAAAGCTGGGAGCCAGGACACAAGCCCTGGTGACCTCAGGGATGGGAGCTGGTGGCATGTGGCATCTGCCTGACCAAATCTACCAAAGCACAAAGGAACACTTCCAGCTGCTCCCCCACTGGTGAACTGGCATGCACCAGTGCTGCTGCAGAGCATGGGGCCAGACCGGTGGCCATGGCTGTGCCACATGCTCTGTCCCCAGCAGTGACATGATGTGACCAGCATCCCCCCACTCCTGGTTTGCGGGGTCAGCACTGCAGAGAGCCCTGCTCTGCTGTCTCTGCATGGGAGGGGGCTTGGCTGCTGCATTTTCAGGGGCAGGAGCACAGCAGTGACGTGAGCAGCTGCTGGCAGTGGCCAGGCTTGCACAGGGACTGCCGGAGCAGTGGTGCCAGCTGTGTCCAGGAGTGGGCATTGCTCTGGGGGTTCAGCCCAGTCCCCCTCCACCTGCTTCCTACGGCAAGGGACAGCAGGGCAGGAGGATGCAGCTGGGTCAGAAAGCCCACCAGGTCTCAGCCACCAGCAGGGTGTCCGTCCTGCTGTCACTCTGTGTCACTTGTGGCTGGTTTGTGTCACTTCTGGTTGGTGTGTATCACTCGTGGATGGTGTGTACATCATCCAGCCTGGCATTGTTACTGCAGCTGCTTGCAGTCACTGCCCCTGACTCACTTCGGGAGCCACATCCCTGGGCATGGGGCAGTGCAGGTGGGGTGCTGGGGTGCCTCAGCAACCCCAGCTCCTGCCTGCAGCTGGACAGCAGCACTGCCCCTGCCCAGGGAGGCTGTGGACAGGGGGAAGTGTGACCTCGGAGGCTGGGGGCTGGTGGGGGCATCGTGCCAGCCTGCCTGCCTGATGCCTGCCCACCAGCCTGCCCGGGACCTGCTCCAGAGTGCTCCTTCAGAGCCAGGAGCTTTTTGCAGAGCTGGGAGGGAGCCATGGCCAGTGCCAGCTGGCAGAGGGAGTACTGGGAGGGCAGGCAGGCTGCCGGCAGGGCCCACAGCAGTTTCCACATTACCTGGCTGGAGGAGGAGGATGAGGAAAAGCAGGAGTGACCTTGGAGTGGAGCTGGCAGAGACCACACCACTACAGGCCCTGCGAGGACTGCTGCTGGGACTCTGTCATGCCCTTGCTGTGGTCTTCCCTCAGCCTCAGGCAGCATGCAGGGGCCCAGTGTGGGAGTGAGACCCTGCACCCTGTTCCCTAGACACCCCGATATGCCCCCATGCTCAGTGCACATGTCCCACCAGCGGCCGTGTCCTGCTGCCATAGAGGGGCCAGACCTGGCGGTCCTGGGCAGGCTGCTTTGTGCCCATGTGGCTGTGCAGCCAGTGCTCAGCGGGCTCAGCCCATGCCCAGTGGGCTCTGCCAGCTCACACTGTTGACACCGGGGCTGGCAGCTGAGAGGGAGGCTGGGTGTTAGCATTGCCGGGACCTTAAACATTTGCACCAGTGCTCAGTGCTAATTAATTATCCTCTTACGTTCACTTTTATCTCTATATCTGCAGCAGTGACGCAGTGGGGGCAGTCCCTGCCTCCCTGGCCACACAGATGTCTTCCTTACGTTTATTTTTGTTTCTTTTTCACCTGTATGTTTTGGCATGAGTGTGGAAGACCTACTCCATCCAGTCTATGATTGCCAATGGCTCCGTGCCCTGCCTGGGCACCCCCTGTCACAAACACTCTACTGGCCGCAAGTACCACCCTGGGTGCCCAGCACAGCTGTCCCCAGGGTGAGTCCTTGAGGATGGAGCTTTGTGCTCAGCTTTCGCCCGTGAATGACACATCCAGAGCCCTTGCTGCTCACATGACCATCTTTCCTTCTGGGCACGGGTCTGTTCCTGCTTACATGTGTCCCCAGCTCATGCCCACTTGCTGTCTGTCTGTGCCAGCTGCTGAGTGTCTCATGCATCCGCTGGCCTTGGGCTCAGCTCCTGTCTGGGGTCCTGCCTGCAGGGAGCCACTTGGCTCCTCCGGCACCGGCAGCTTGGCCCAGGCCTGAGCTCAGTTTTAGGGGTTACCCTAGTTGCATTGTTCTGGGCTCCCTGCCCACCTGCACAGGAGTTGAGTACCATGGCAGGGCAATGACAGCAGTTGGAGCATCCCCCTCCTTCGAACACCCCTGGCACATCTGGAGAGCAGATCCTGGCTGTGCCATGTCTGGTGCTGTCTGCACATTCCATATTGTTCATTGCTCACTCCTCTGGTCTGTACTGTCCTGCTGGCAGAGCCATGCAGGGTTAGGGTCCGTGCTGGACCCCAGCCAGACCTCAGCTTGGGTCCCTCTGCCCATCCCACTTGTGACCAGGCCATGCTGGGCTGCACTCGTGCCAAGCAGGGGGCATGGTTGGGGTGGAGGGATCCCAAATTCCCCCAGATTCAACAGCAGCCCTGCAGGTGCAGAGGCAAGGCTGGGAGCTGCAGCAGGCATGCTGGCACTGGTAACAGGTGGGTGGCATGGTGGTGACATGGCCACAGCTGGGTGGAATTGGGACCCACGTGTTGTGTCAGCCCCAGTGCCCTGCCTTGGGATGAGTGTTCAGGAGGGGGGACCTATGGCCAGAGTGTTGGGGAACTCACCACCTGCCTGCTCAAGCACTGAACAGGTGGCACCACCTCCCAGGAATGTGTGAGTGTGCAAGGGTGGGGCAGCATTGGGGCAGTGTAGTTTGACAGCCAAACAGGGTGGCAGCGGTCAGGGTTGGAGGTGCCCATGTGACACACAGAATGCTCGGTCCCCGTCACCTAGCATGGCACTGAGGTGCCCACTCCCACCAGCACCAGCTGGGCCTTGAGGTGCGTTCAGAGAGTGGCAATGCCTCTGTGGGCCCCCTCATCCCTCAGGGTGCCCACGCAGCAATGCCAACTCACCAATCACTGACTGGTGACATATGGGGAGCTCTGAATTGCAGCCAGTGAAAGCTGGGCAAGCACAGCTCGTTCCTCAAACAGCGATAACAGCCTTCACTGGGATCCAGCCTGGGCTTTATTTACCCAGTTGCTGGACTCTGGCTCAGGGCTCTGCCCCCACAAGGTGGCTCTGAGGGTCTTGTCAACGTGTGGTGCTGTGCGGGGATCCACACTGGAGTGGCTTTCTCCGCCAGTGATCAGCTTTTGGCAGCACCTGTTTTGGGGGGAACTGTTTCCATGATCTGTGGCATGGCCAGGGGCTTCTACAGGTGTGTTCCCCAGTCCCCCACGGGGCTGTGATATGTCCCCAGCCTGAGGCTGCACAGTGCCACAACCTCCTCCTGCCCCGATTTTTAAACAGAGCAGCCTTGAGAGTAACCCTGGGGAGATGAAATCAGGAGCCAAGTCCAATTTTTGTGCTTAGATACCTGATTATTTGCCCATTAAGCATTAATTGCCCCCCAGCCACATGGCCGAGCCCCACACCATCCCTGGGGAGCAAATGGTTCAGCAAAATACCCAGGGCACGGTGGGCTCTTCCCTGCACCCCACTGGGCTGCTGTGCCTGGTGTGGGGGTCAGGCAGCATTAAAATTGCAGTTGCTGCACCCTTGCCGGTACCAGCTGAGGCAGGGAAGGTGATCAGTTCCTCGTGGGGTGCAGTGGGGAGTTGCCTGGGCACAGGCTAGGATTTCTTAGTAGCAGCTGCAGCCTCCAGGGAGCAGTTTAATGGTGAAAAATGACCATGCAAAGGCAGGGGTTTGCATATCCCACTTGTGTGGCTTTGGGGTGACATCTTTCCTATGCCCTTGCTGAGGGAGCAAAACTGTCATGATTCGTGTGCTGGCGGTTCCATCCTGTTTAGGACTCTCCACTGTGTGCAGAGTGCTGCCCCCCTTGCCCCTGGTGTGTTGCAGGGCTGGGGATGCTCAGGACAAGCCCTCACAGTTGTGGTGTCCCTTGCTGTGGGGTGCACCGGGGCTGTCCCCGGTGTTTCCGTCCCCAGGCACAGGGACGGGCAGGTGGCCGGAGCGTTGCTGGTGCCAGTGTGGGCGGCGAGGGCTGGCAGGCTCGGGGCGCGGGGGCCGGNCAGGCTGGGAGTGGCCAGTGCCTGCTCCCAGGGCAGCCCCGCAGTCCTGCTCCCTGCCCTCTGCTGCCTTGGGGAGTGCACGGCAAGGGGAGGGGCAGAGTAGGGCAGCTGTGTGCCACACCCCCATCCAGCTGTGCAACCCCCATCCAGCTGTGGTTCCATCCAGCTCTTCCTCCCATGCAGTTGTGCCCAGCCTGAACATTGGGTGCACTGAGGGGCACCTGGTTCCACACTGTCACCAGCTTGTGAGGGAAAGACACATGTCGTGCAGCAGGACCAGCAGTGTCATCATCAAAGCCGGGACTCCAGTGTGTCCCCACAGCCCCCCGCCACAGGTGGCACCTGAGTGCTGGCCCTTCATTACAGTTACAGTTCCTGTCTCCAGCTCTGCACATAGTTTGCCACCATCACCTGGTTCAGGACTCAGTTTTGTGTAGAACATGCGGACTTTGTGTCCCCCAGGGAGGTCCTGCTGGCCTGAGACTACCTGGGGTGAAGACCCATCCATGATGGCACGCAGCCATGGCATGATGGGTTGGTGAGGCTGGAGCCCAGGGAATTCATGCCTGTATCCAGGAAGTGGAGGCTCCCTGGGGCTGACACGGGCATGAGATGTCCCATGAAACTGCAAGCAAGGTTTGGGGTGCAGTGCCAGGGAGTGCTGGCTCCCACTGCTTCCTCCAGGGAATGCCAAAGGGATGGGAGCTTAAGTGCTGGTACCAGCACTGTCACACCCCACTGAGGCTTTACGGGACTTGGTTTGGGACTTTTGGTTTGACAGTCATCACACCAGCATTGGTCTGTGCTGGTTGGATTTCATTTCCCCATGCAGGGCAGGTAGGGGCAGGAGATCCTGGTCACTGCCAGTTCTGCAGGGCTCAGAGTGTCCTGCTGCACTCCCACGGAGTGTCCCACGGGGTGGTGGCACCCTAGGCTGAGGAGTCCACCCTTGGGGAGGATGGGCAGTGCATGCTTGTCACTGCAGGCAGCAAACTGCCTTGAGCAGGTCATGGAGTCACAGACTATCTCAAGTTGGAAGGGACCCATGAAGATCATCGAGTCCAACTCCTTGGTCATTAGGGTCGTGGTTAATTGCCGCTGGTAATGGCTTGAGGCAAAGCGGGGCAGTGGGGCAGCTGTGGTGAAGCCCACTGATAGCTGGGAGCTGCAGCAGGAGCTGCCCTGGGCAGTCTGGGGCAGCTGGGTCCCACTCCAAGAGGCCATGAACAGACCTGGGGGCGTGTTTGACCTGTCTCCTCCTTCTGAGCTGTTTTGTCCTGTCCCCACAGCAGCGTCGTGTCCCCGGAGCCTGGACTGTGCCCTGCAGCGCCGAGAGTTCTGCCCGCCAGGGTCAGGTGCCTGTGGGCCCTGCCTGCCCCCCTTCCAGGAGGATGACCGCGGGCGCTGTGTCCAGAAGCAGCTCTCACCCAGTGGTAGGTGCACCCATCCTCCACCCCTCTGCCTGCACACCTACCTGCATACCTGCAGCTCTGGGAGGTTCTGTGCCTCAGGGCAGCCCCCCAGCTCAGCAGTACCTTATCCTCTTCCTTCAGTACCTTATCCTCTTCCTTCTCTCCATGGCAGCTGTATCTCTGTGGGGATGGCTGCTCTTCTCCCTCTCACCCCACTCACCTCAGCTGGTTTGAGGTTGGGGAGTTGGGGGTTGCCAGCCCATCTTGCTCTACGTGCATCCTCCTCTGGTGACTGCACGCTGCTCTGGCCCTGTCAGCATCGTGGGGAGCCCAGGACCTCTAAGGATAGGAGTGGGACAGGCAGCTTCTGGGGATCTCCAGGGTTTCTCTGGCTGTTTCAGGGTTCAGGCTTTACAGCTTTCAGCACAGTGACTTACGCTTATTCTGTGGCTGCCTAAAACAGGTGCCCATGGCCTCACCCATCCCAGGGCTGAGTTGGTGCCGGTGTTTGGGATTTCAGTGCCTGATTCCCTTTGGTTTGAGATGCTGGGCTGTAGTTCAGGACTGCTGTTTCCTCCTTGGGTGATGCCCAGCATCCAGGCTGGCAGGGCTGGAGTCAGCTGTGATGGGCAGGACCACACCCTGGCTGCATACCAGGGCCTGAGGGCTGCACCAGTGTTATTCCTGGCTCTGGCCCTGAGGGCTCTGAGGGGCTGTGGCAGCCCAGGTGCAGCAGCCCATGGTCACCCATCTCACTGCTGCTGCAATACTTGAAGGGTGCTCCCAGAGCAGCTTTGGCACCTGTGCCCCTGGTTCAGCTGCAAAGACAGTGCTGGGGGCCAGGCATAGGCATTTTTTAGTGTGACAGTCAACTCTTCATGTGGCTTGGAAAGCTGTGGCAGAGTTATTTCTGTGCCCCCTTATCACAAGTTCATCTCACAGGTGAGCTAAGACCATAATTATTGTTCCACACAATTATTTATTGCTGTAAAGTGGAGTGGCCTCTGTGGCTGGGGAAGAGGCCAGGACTGGCTATGCCCTCAGGCTGCTACTGGTGGGTTCTGCTGGGGACAGCCTGGATGCAGGTTACTCTGGAGCGCCTCTGAGTCACCTCCTGGTGCAGAATGTGTTGGCATCTCCCCCAGCCCACCCTTCTCCACCTGCTCTTCACTCCCGCTGGCCCCAAAAGTCTTCAGCTAAGGGGTTCCCAACTCCTGGGGAGCTTCTAAAAACATGCAGGGTGGCTTGTCCTGTGCCAGGCAGGATGGACAAGCACTGGTCATTGAACAAGGGAGATAGCTCTCCCTGCATCTGAACTCCATGCAGACATGGAGAGGTCCTCTGGGTTTTGGGGGATTGCTTTGTGTTGTTGAGCATATTCAGGGTCCTGTCAGGGTGCAGTCTGAGATGTCCTTCGCCCATGGCTCAGCCCAGGTGGGCACATGGAGGATGTCAGAACTCAGCATGCCTTCAGTGTCATTCCTCCTGGTAGGAGAATTACCCTGTAAATCAGAGGGGAGACCTCCAAAGCAAGGCCCTTTGCTGAAATGGGAGGGATGGCTGGGGGGGTGCAAAGGGATGGCACAGGGATGGGGTCTAGACTTGGCGTTTGACAGCAGTCAGTGCCCCTGCCACGTGCTCCTCATCCACTGGCACTGAATGGCTTTAGCAGTTGTTTATAGTTTATCTTTTAATGTGAAGTCTTGAGAGCAAACCCCCCTATCGAAAGGGCTGCACATGCGCTGGCATCTCCATAGCAACCCAGCTCCTTTCCGAAGGACGTGGATGCAGTTGCATCCTCACCCAGGGAGATGCAGGACCACAGTACCATCCTCTAAGGACCCATCATGGGAGGATGGTGACACCAAGGTCTCTCCCAGTCCCATCCTGTTGTCCCAAGCAATGCCACTAGCTTATGGCAGCAAAAGTGTGGGGACTGTGGTAAATAAAAAAGGGGGATCCCCTCCCAAATCCTCTATTTTAGCATCCTGAGGATGCCCAGCTCCTCTTGGCATTTATTTTTCCATGGGGGCTTTCTCATATATCTGCCTATAGCTTTGTCTGTTAGCAGGACTGGAGAAGGCTGTGAGGATGAAGAGGGGCTGTGATGGCTGCATTTAGCAGGGGGATGCGAGGCAAACAGGGGGCTGCTGCAGCCCAAGGATAAACCAGCCTAAACCTTTAAAGGGGATACCCATGCAGCCCTTTTGCTGTGTAGGCAGCCCCTTTAAAGGGTTACACATCCTTGAGCCACTTGTGACTGCTGGTGACACCAAACCTGGGATCCTGCCACTGTGCCATCCCCACAGTTCCTGGCAGGAGGCAGGGATCCTCTCCTGAGAGCAGCTTTTTGTGGTGAAAAGCACCATTTGGGGTCTGAGGAGGGCAACGCATGTGAGTGGTGTGTTCCTGCCATTATGTGTAGAGGTCTCAGCACAGAGGTGAGACGGGATGCATGGAATCTGGATTCAGTGTATCCCACAGCTGGCTGTCTGCATCTGGCTGCTGCTGTCTTGCACAGGGCTCTGAGCCCCCGAAAATCCCACGCAGAGCATGGTGCTACATGTGTCTGTGCTGTGATGGGTTTGAGTGATGTGTGTTGACGGCATAGTGGGTCTCATCCCTGCTTCTGCTTGACCAGCATGGAGCCCCACTGGGCTGCAGGAAGTGCTTTGGGAAAAGGGGAAAAAGGGGCATCATCTCACAGACGTGGGAGTTCCCCCTTCCCTGCTTGCTGTGCTGCCAGCGTCAAGGAGGACATCAGCCATCCTGGAGCAGGACTTTAGAAATGAGTGGATTTGTAGGAATTTTGTGCCTTCCTGTGGAGGCTGTCAATCACAGGTTTCCTCAGCCCAGGGCAGAAGCCACATGTGTCTCTCCTTGGTCCCTGTTTCCCCAAACTGTCCGGGTAGGTGTGTGTCCCAGGGCTGAGCCCTGAGGAGATGGAAGCCCTGAGGAGAGGTCAGAGGCACAGCAGAGGGATTGGGGGGCTGTGTGCCAGCCTGGCCATGCCATCCTGCTGCAGCAGCAGTGGCAGCTGCCATGAGGGGGCACCCGCACGCTGTACAAGCCCTGCCTGCACCCATGAGTGCCCCTGTGCATGTCCTGATCGTCATGTGTGTGCCTGTGTGCCCTGTCCCATCCCTGCCCTACATACCCTGTGTGCCCTGCCTGGTCCCTGTTCCTCCCCACCATCTCTGCTCCTGCTTCTGGGGCAGTCAGGCAGGAACTGGGGCTCACCCCAAACCCCTGTTCCCTGGAGCAGTTCGGGGCCAGCATCTCACACACACCCGCAGTGCCTGGCAGGACCCAGCCCTGAGTGCCCTCAAATGTGTGGTGGCAACTGTGGCGTCACTGGGGGAGGTTTAACTGTGATACAGAATGGAAGGTGGGCAGCTTTTAGCCACTGAAAGAGAATTTGGAGATAAAGCTGGTTAGTGCAGGTAAGTGGCACAGCCCAGGTGCTGCAGCAACGCTGGGACCCCAGACCGCTGCCTCAGTTTCCCATGGGCCACTTCACACACTCCCACAGGGTGGGAGACTCTGAAGGACCTGGTAGCTGTTCTGGCTGCTTTTCCAACTTTTTTTTTTCCTTTTTCCAGCCACATCACATCCAACACCAGCACAACCTGACGGTGGCAAAAATGGGATGGACAGGATTGTCCCCTATGGGGACAGACCTTTCCCAGAGTGCAGAGGGGAGCTAGAGCCAGAATGTCCCCATCCCAGGCACTAGGATGTCCCCTGGCTCAGGGCTGTCCCCATCTGGGCACTAGGATGTCCCCCTCAGGCACAGCACTGTTGCACTCAGTCCCATGTCAACTCCCTTGCCCATTGGGAGAGCTTGGCCATGGTGCTGGTCTGGGATGCAAATAACAGGGTGCAAAGAGCCAGGGTAACCCAGGGCTCCAGTCAAGGGTAGGTGGCTGCGGGCACTTTGGGGACACATGGGCATGGAGGATGTGGAGACAGTGACTCTTGGTGCTTTTGTTTAAAGCAAGAGTGTCCCCCTTTTAAATTGTTTTTTGGCTCATGTGGCTCTGAGTCATGAGGCAGCAAGGGCTCCAGAGGAAATCTGGGTTTATTTCCAAACACTCAACACGAGGACAGATTCCAGGGGAGATGTAATTGTTACAACCTTGACTTATCTGGGAATCAAGCTGCCAGTGCCACCTTGCCTTGTCTGGATTTATCCCCCAGGGCTTCCCTGAGGGGACAGTCTGAATATGGGCAAAGGAAGCAGGGATAGGATGGGGTTTGAGTTGGGGACAGGGAAGGGATGTCTACTGCCTTTGAAGTTGAGTTTAATCCTGTTAAAAGCAGTGGTGAGTGTCAGAGCTGGACTTTGCTTGGTGAGCCTGAGAAGAGCAAGTCCACTCTTGCTCTAATGCTGTTACCTCATGGGTGGGCACCCCCAGGCCAGAGTGGGAGTCCTGCCTGTGCCTGATGCTGCAGGAGCCCCCTGAATGTCCCTGGTGAGCACTGTGCTGGGGCATGGGCTTGGGCAGCCACCTGTGAGATGCCACTGGGGGTACATCCCTCACTGCATGGGGCACCCCTTCCCCCTCCTCAAAGGAGCTGCATCCCACCAGGCTCTGGACAGGAACCAACACCTCTGCTCCCGTGCTCTGCTGGACAGCCAAGCTGAGCCCTGCTCTGGGGTGGCTTCAGCCACCCTGGGCCATAAAGGACAATTTGGGGTGTTTGGGTGCCCCCTGACTGTAACTCACTGTGCTGAAGCCACCCCTCATCCTTGGGGCAGCAGGGCGGCTGGGTAGTGTCTGTCCTGGTCCCACTCCCATACCTCCTCACTTGGGGCTGCTGTGTGACCCCAGGGTCAGGGATACAGGGCAGGTCCTGCAGACTAGGTGCTGGCACCCTGCCCTCTCTCACAGAGTCTGCAGGACCTGCCGCCTCTGGTACAAGGGCAGACGCAGTTGCTCCTGATCCTGTAGCATTTGTGGGGTGAAAATCCCACTGAAAGCAGCAAGGACACACACAGATCCCAGGGTCCAGCTTTCACAGAGCTGCATCTGAGGAGGCTCAGATTCACCACCACCTGTGTTTGCTGAAGCTGGGACAGGATGCCCTTCTTGGGGGTGCTGGTCTGGCCCTGGGGGTGTACCCCACAGTGCCCGTCTCACACCCATTCTCCTGTAGGACGGACTTCTATTCCCAGCCTGGAGGCAGAAATTGATTTTCTCGCAGATGTGCTGGCCAGGCAGGAGGCTCCTCGTCACCACCTGCTACAGGATGGCAAACCCAGGAGTAAGTGCTCACTCCCTGCTCTCAGTGGTGCCAGGGACGCCATGACAGCCAGACCCTGCAACCCAGGCAGGTTTGCCCTCTGGAGCTGCCCAGGCACCACTCACTGCTCTGTCTTGTCCCACAGCCACCCTGGTGCCCAATGGCAGCAGACAGCGCTTGGCCAGTGGGCTGAGAGAGGGGCGTCTGCAGTGGGGTCCCACCGGCACCATGGCAGCCACCACCCTCCCCACCACTGCCACAGTCCAGAAGTACCCAGTGGAGGCATCCCCCATCCCTGCAAATGACAACATGGTGCTCGGTGAGACCCTGGGACTCAGAGGAAGGGGTTTCACACTCTCACCAGGGAAGCATGGGCTGGTGTCACCACACTGCCAGCTCACCTGCTGTCCCTTGGTGTCCCCTCCACCTCTGCAGGGCTGATCATGGTGTGCACAGTGGCCGGGATCTCAGCACTGATCATGGCAGCCGTCTGCTGGTGCAGGTGAGTTGGGGCTGCACAGTCCCTCCGTGTCCCTATGCCTAGGGCAGTGTATTCCCATGCTTCCCAGGCATGCGAGGTTGAGAGAGAGGCTATAGCTGCCCTTGCCAGTCCCCCGAGGCATGGCATCAGCTGGCTGGGGCAGGAGGACAGTAGTGAGACACCCCCATGCCAGATGCAGGCTCCTGGGAGCAGATGGCACTTGGTGTGGGCATCACTGTGGCACTGGGTGCTGACTCTGCCAGCACATTGGTGCCTTGTGCTGAGGCCCCATGGGATGGAGGTGGCTATGCCTGTCATGGTGCCATCACAGGGAACAGGGTTGACCCTGCGAGGGTCACTGGCTCCTGAATGGAGTCATCTGGTCCTATGGCTCCCCACATCCTCTAGGATGAACTACAGAAGTCATTGTGCCCCACACTGGGCACTGCTGAGGCACCTCAAATCCTGGGCTCAGTTTTGGGCCCCTCATGGCAGGAAAGACATTGAGGGACAGGAGCATGTCCAGAGAAGGGAATGGAGCTGGGATAGGGTCTGGAACACAAGTCTTACGAGGAGCAACTGAGTGAGCTGGGAGGGCGCAGCCTGGAGAAAGGGAGGCTCAGGGGAGACCTTCGTGGGCTCCACCACTCCCTGACGGGAGGGTGCAGCCAGGGGGGGATTGGGCTCTGCTCCCAGGGAACAAGGGACAGGATGAGAGGAAATGGACTCAATCTGTCTCAGGAGAGATTTGGGTTGGATTTTGGGGAAGATTCATGTAAAGAGTGGTCAGGGATTGGAAAGGGCTGCCCAGGGAAATGGTGGAGTCATCATCCCTGAAAGTGTTCGCAAAATGTGGGTGTGGCACCTGGGGACATGGTCTAGTTGTGGGCTTCAACAGTGCTGGGTTAATGGTAGGACTTGGTCTTAGAAAGCTTTTCCAGCCTTAGTGATTCCCTGATTGCGATTCCCCTCCCTGGCAGGCTGCAGAAGGAAGTCAGGCTGGCACAGAAAGCAGACTACTCAGCCCAGCGAGTAACCAGCCCCCTGCCCTATGACAAGATCTCGGTAAGGTACCCACGTCCCTCCCTGAGGGGTGTTTGGCACTCGGGCCCCGGTGCTTTGCTGGACGGATTCCCACACAGTGGAGGCCCCCCACTCCAAAGCCCAATGTCCACAGCTGTTCCTGCTCTCTTCACAGCCTGGGGACAAGACGCTGGCTCAGAGTGCCCAGATGTACCATTACCAGCACCAAAAGCAGCAGATGCTCTCCCTGGAGAAGTAAGCAGCCTGGTGTCCTGCCATTAACTGGGATGGCCCTAATCATCCCACTGGGCTTCACCCCCTCTCTACATTTTCTTTCCCCCAGGCATAAAGAGGAGCCCAAGCTCCCAGACTCTGCATCATCTGATGAGGAGAATGAGGATGGAGACTTCACCGTGTATGAGTGCCCTGGGCTGGCTCCGGTATGTGGGTGCAGGAGGGCTGGGGTCCCTATGCATGAGGGGATGTCCAACATGTGCCTGGGATGTGCACTTCTGTCTGAGGAGCCTTTTCCACATATTCTTCATGAAAATTTGAGGTGGTCCAACCCCTCTGCTCCCCCCGTGTCCCTGGCCAGCTCTCACTGAATCTCTCCAGTGGGCAGGAGTGTATGTCCTGGCACAAGGCTTTTCCCTGGGAGCAGAAAGCTAGAGCCGCCCTTGGCACACCTGACCCACCATCCCTGCGGTGACAGTGACATGGTCACACCTCAGGCTCCTGGGCAGCGGGGCTGGGGAGGGGCTCATCCTTGTGCCACCCCAACGCCTGGAGCGCAGACCTGCGACCTCTCACAGCTAGAGAGGATGTTCCTGGCTAGCAGGGGACCTCGGGGAAGGGCAGCTCTTAACAGCCCTGGGTACAAAGAGCACAAAGGGGCGAAGAGGAGCCTTTTACATGGTAATAGCTGCGAAGCGAAGCCATCAGGGCCCAGATCGAGGGTCATCAGTGGGTCTTTACAGGCCCATTAAAGAACACTTGATGGCAGGCAGGCAGTCTGGGCAGGGCACTGCCAGCCGTGCCAAGCCCTGGGGGGCTGGTCCTGGGGTCCCCGGTCTGAGCAAGGAACTCTATTCCTGCCAACCAGGCTGGGACTGCTGTCCTGGGGTCCCCAGCCCAGCTGTGGGGTCCCGTCCCACCCAAGACCTTGAGTTTTACAAATCACCGCACCCCATCCCCTCCTGCCAGGGAGGCAGCACCTTCCCAGGTTGATGGGAGTCCTGGTTTTTGTCATCCATCACAGCCCTCCCACTCCTCCCTGCCGGGCTGGGGTTCAGACCCAAACCCCTTGGGATGGGGTAGCTGAATCCCGACTGTTTTCTGACCTCCCACCTTTTCCTTCCCCCATCCCTCTCCCTCCACCACGGCAGACTGGAGAAATGGAAGTGAGAAACCCACTGTTCGACGACTCCTCCTTACACCCCTCCAACCCCAAGTCGCACCAGTAACCAACCCGAGCTTGCTACAGACTGTGCCCGCAGCCGTGCCCGGCGGGGTGGCCGAGCCGGAGGGGCACCCACAGCTGGGCCGAGGGACGCTGACCCCACGCTGTCAGACTCCTGCCTGCCCAATAAACACACCCACTAACAGCTATGGGGGGGGGATCACCCCCGTTTCCAGCGTCCTTGTCCTCTTTGCTGCTGTGATTGAGTCCCTGCCTTGCCCTTTGCTCACAGTTCTCAGGGGTGCAGGGGGGTGGCTGCTTTGGCACAGAAACTCGGGGCGGGGGGACTGCGGCTCGGTCCCTTTGTAGTTGGCTTCGAGGAGGAGGCTGCTGCCCTGGCTGCAGCTAGGCTGATGCAGCTAGGAAGGAGCCAGAGAGAGGGTCAGAAAGCAGGAGAGGGCCGAGGGCTGGGCATACTCATACCTGGCATCAGGACTGCCAGTCTGCCCAGAGCTCCTCTGCCAGGGATGGAACTTTTCCCTGTAGCAGGTGGCATCACTAAAGGCTTCAGCACCCCTTCTGCCTCTTCCACCCCAGCCTGGGCAGCTCCTGGCAGCAGGATACTGCTCTGGGAGCCAGTGTCAGGAACAGGAGCAGTTCGAGCAGGCACTGGCATCACTCCTCAGGATGTTCCTTCAGATGCTGCCCTGTGCTCTGGCCTCTTTAGGGGTGCTGGGCTTCAGGGGCACTGGGGGCATAGACAGTCCCAGTGCCACTGTGGCATGGGAGCCCACATCAGTCTGTGCTGGCAGAGGATGGACTCTCTCTTACCACAGGCCTCAGTGGGGTAAAAGCTCAGAAAAAGTTCAAGGTTTTGTTTTTGAGCTTATATCACTACGGGGGAGGAAGGAACAGGACTGGAGGGAGCTGGGGTGGCTGAGAGGGGCAGCCAAGGCACAGGAGCTTTGCTGTGCTGCTTCAAACCCCACAGAGCCCATGTCCTGTCGGCATCCTTGTGGAGCCTGGCACTATATGTTCTCTGGGCATCCCTCTGCAGCAGGCAATAGTCTCCACTGTTCCATCTCAGGCCTCAGACACTCCCTGCACCCCTCTGTTGCCCATGTCCAGCCTCACCAGCCCTCACCAACACGTTCTTGCTTGGAGCCCAGTGCTGCTCCTCAAAGCCTCCTGGGTATGTAGGCCAAGAACCCCTCCAGTGGAAGGCCCCGAACAGGGTTTGGGTTACTTTGCACAGGTGTGGCTTCACGTCCAGACCCTGTTGTGGACTGTAAGGGCCACAGGTGACCTGTTGTATTCACTGGAGCCATTGGGAGCCACACTCAGGCAGGCATGAGCAGGGCAGGGCAGGCAGCAGTGGCAGGGATGTGCTGGTGAGTGGTGGTGGTGGCATGGGACCATCCCTGTCCCTGGCAGGGTGGCTGACGGAGGCCACCACGGCACAGATTCTGTCCCCATGTCCTGCACTCCCCCTCCGCTGGGCTGCTGCCACTCTCCCCACACCTCTCGTCATTGTATGAATTGTAGTTCTTTTAAAAGGAGATTTTATTAAACGACCATATTTGAGATCCATGCGAATGTGTGGTGTGGGGCCTGCGGCTCGGGGGGCTCCTCTCGACAGCGGGGTGGGACAAGGGGACAGGGAGGGAGGATGCTGTGGGTCCCCAAATCTTCCTCGGGGAACAGTGAGCAGCCATCCTGTTTCTGCAGCTGGAGGAGCGTTCAAACCCTTCCCAAGGATTTTCCCAGGCACAGAAAGAACCGGGGATAATTATCTTGCCTCTCAGTATTTGCCAGGAGAGGTTTCTCCAGCGTAAGGTCGGGTGGGAGCCCCCGCACCCAGCCCTGCAGCACCCACCACCCACCCTTGCTCCGCCCCTCGCCCCCAGGGCCCTTCGCACCTCGGGGATGACAGATAAGGGCTATTGCGTCCTCGCATTGTGTGCAGCCGAGCCGCTTTGATCAC
>VZTZ01056959.1:694721-743224 GCA_013400955.1 Drymodes brunneopygia
TCGCGACGGCTCCCGCGGCTCGACGGGACCCCGCCGGTGCCACCTGTCCGGTCCCGCCGTCGGGTTTCCCCGGGAGAAGCCCTCACCCGGCGCTCGGGCTCGTCCCGCATGTGTCAGACTCTCCGCAGGGGGAGAGCCTTGGGGAGCGTGCTTTGGGGGAAGAAAAGGGGATTTGGGAACTCGGGAGAGCAGCCTCCCCTGCGCGATGCGGCGGGGCCGTCCCGGCTAGCGATGCGGAAGGCCAGCTCCGGCGGGATACTCGGGGCAGCGCAGCGCGGTCAGGGCTCCTGGCCAGCCCCCTCAGTCCTCTTCTGTCGGCTGCGTCTCCGGCCACCGCTCCCGGACCTCCACGGGCACGAGTCTAATGAGGTAGAGACAGGTGTGGGAGGAAGACGGCGGCAGCAGGACTGGTTCCCGGCACGACTGAATTTGGGGTTTGCGCTAGTTTTTAATATTTGTCAATGTTGACGTAACACGAGCCCACCCCGGGGACAGCAGCGGCGGCCGATGCCGGGAACTGGTCCCTGACGGGGTTGGGAGGATTTGCGCTGCTGCCAGCTGGTCGGAGCTGCGGAAGGTCCCATCCCACGATCGCTGCGTGTGTGTCCCCAGGCCGCAACGGGCCGCGCTGGGTGGGGAGTGGTCACGAGTGGCGTTTCCTAGCTGCGGGACGGTGATGGAGGACGGCGATGTGGGACGGCGTCCCTCCTCCATGGAAGGGATGCTCTTAATTTACCGGTGCCGATTTACGCCAGAAATTAAAAGCCGGGGCTCGGTGACAGGAAGAAAGTCTGGAAAACCCGAAACTCTGCTGAAAGCGTGGAAATTGGGCAAAAGACGCGGCAGGAAGGTGGGAAGCGCCTGGGTAGCCGCTTGCCAGGAGGGAAGAGCCTACATGGTGGCAAAGATGTGCTTAAATCTCCCGCGGCTCACGGGCGCTTTTGTCCCTCTCTTCCTGGGAGCCTTTCCCCTGCTCCGGACTCAGGCGGGAGAGCGGCTGGTAAGGGGTTGCCTTAGCCAGAGAGCCATGGGAATGTGGCCCACGCCGCGGGAGAACTGAACGTCGCCGAGCGCACGTGTGCCGTGTGATGAGTGTGTGAAGGGGCGAATCTGGGATTCAGCCAAATGTGATCATCGGTGCTGTCTCTGCCCACGCCAGGAGGGTGCGAGCCAGAG
Organism: Drymodes brunneopygia; assembly: GCA_013400955.1. Lineage (NCBI taxonomy): Eukaryota > Metazoa > Chordata > Aves > Passeriformes > Petroicidae > Drymodes > Drymodes brunneopygia. Next base: position 695,898 of record VZTZ01056959.1, read on the forward strand.
GCCAGAGGGAATATTTAAAGGGCTTGTTAAAGCAGAGGGGGTTCTTGGTGTCCTTGTGCTATCCTTGGCCACCGCCGCGCCAGATTTGGCTGACCTGCTCAGTGTACGAGGTCAGGGGAGGCCCTGTGTGAGCCTGGTCGGTGTCAGTGCTGCCGAGGGCTTAGCCAAGCCCTCTTCTGCCGCTGTTCTTCAGGGACCCCGACAGACCCTGGACCCTGGGCGTGAGTTGTCCCCTCTCAGTGTCTTTCTGCCCCTGCCAGGACGCACCAACCTCAGGAGAGCTGGAGCAATTCGCCAAGGACCTCAAGCACAAGCGCATCATGCTGGGCTTCACCCAGGCTGACGTGGGACTGGCGCTGGGCACACTCTACGGTGAGGGGTCGGGGGGAGGGCCTTTGCGTTCCCCCACAGCCGGTGGAAAGGGAGAGGCCCGGAAGGGGTTTGGTACCACCTGAGCTAAATGTTTTCTGCTCCTTAAAGACCCGCAAAGGAGGCATCAAGCACCAGCCCCGGGGCTCCTGGAGGGCTGTCCCCAGATCTGCGGTGAGCTGAAAGGCTCGAGCTCATGGGGAACTAGGTTTAAAAGGCTACAGTTGCTCACTGACATGCTTTTCAGGGCTTTAAATCCCTGCTGAAGAAACGGGGAAGAATGCCTTTCCTGGTCTCCCAGGAATAGGGAAAGCTTGAGGGTGGCGATCTTGGGGAGGCTGGCGAGGGGAGCTGTACCGTGTGTAATGCCCTGCCTGTCTTGCCCATGCAGGGAAGATGTTCAGCCAGACGACCATCTGCCGCTTTGAAGCGCTCCAGCTCAGCTTCAAGAATATGTGCAAGCTCAAGCCGCTGCTGCAGCGCTGGCTCAACGAGGCGGAGAACACGGACAACATGCAAGAGGTGCAGGGCTGAGGTGGCTGGGAGCTGGGTACCTGCAAGCCCTCAAGTCGCAGGTTCTCCCCACTCTCCCACGTGTCTTTGGGGAGAGAAGAAGGGAAAAGAAGGCATCTTGTGCCACAGCACCATCTTGCTGCATGGCTTGAGGGCAAACCACTGGTATCACCTGCCAGGCTGGGGGAGGAAGACAAATCCCCCTGCAGACACCTTGTGAATGTAGCAACTCCCATTTTGGAGCAGCCAGGTCCTGCTGGAATCTCAGATAGACTGGTTATGTGGCTCGCTGCTCCCTGGGGAATCTGGGGGGGGATGCAGAAAGATGTGTTCAGCCTCACTGCTGGCAGTGCTGGGACACTGGGAATGGCCCCAGTCACAGTGGAATGATGCTCAGTGGAGAGTCAGGGACACAATCTGTCCTGAGCTCTGCAGCCAGTTACATGTGTCCCGAGCCTGGTGGAGACTCTTCCACTTGGTAACCAAACCTATTCCCTCTCTCATTCCCAGATGTGCAATGCAGAGCAAGTACTGGCCCAAGCCAGGAAGAGAAAACGCAGAACCAGCATCGAGACGAATGTGAAAGGGACACTGGAGAGCTTCTTCCGCAAGTGTGTGAAGCCCAGTCCCCAGGAGATCTCCCAGATCGCTGAGGATCTCAACCTGGATAAAGATGTAGGTTGGAAGGGTGGAGAGGATGGGTGCCCAAATGGCACCAGATCCTGAGGACCTGTCAGTTTGATACTTTGGCTCTGAGCAAAATGAAATACGCATGGAGAGATGTAAATAACTGCCCTTTCGCTCTGCTAGACAGTTAGGATATATATATAGCTCATCAGTATGAAAAAGAAAAACCTACTTGGTTCCAGAAAAGATTTTTGTTCACAGATTAAATATTTAAAACTTAAGAGAGACAAAAATAGTTCCCGCACCCAACTACAAGCATCTGTGTTTGTGCATATGTGCACAAATATATAAAAGTAATCCTGTGATACTAATTCATCTCCAAAGAAGCTGATTTTTGCCCCCAAGAACCTTCATGGAAAGTTACAATGTTTTTCTTCTGAAGTGGAAAACCACAACCTACTAACAATACACAAGTTTGCATAATGGCTTCATCTGGCTATGCCATCAGCCTTTGGAGAGGAACTTTTCTTTTGATTTGTTATCTTCTCTCCTATTTAACATATGCCATTTCTGTCATCTCTCGACTCTGGAAGCAATGGGAAAGTGGTCATGGCTGAAGTTTGTTGGATCCCTGCCTAGCATGGAGTTGTGGCGGGGAGGGGGCTGCATTGGCAGGTTGGGGTGCTGTGGAGATGTCACCAGCAGAAGGGTCTCCTTGTCATCCACACAGGGTGGATGACACCCCATCACCCCTCTCTGTCTCCCTTCCCACAGGTGGTCCGGGTCTGGTTCTGCAACCGGCGTCAGAAAGGCAAACGGCTTCTGCTGCCCTACGGCAACGAGGCAGAGGGGATGATGTATGACATGAACCAGCCTCTGGTGCCCTCTGCCCTGCCCATCCCAGTGACGTCCCAGGGCTACAGCCTGGCACCCTCCCCTCCTGTCTACATGCCGCCATTCCACAAAGCCGAGATGTTCCCACAAGTGCTGCAGCCTGGGCTCTCCATGAGTAACAGCAGCCACTGAACCAGGGGCTGTGAGCTCACTGCAGGTGGGCTGGTGCTCTGGGGCAGCCCCCCTTGCCCTGGGTTCACACAGGCACAGCCCTGCTTCTGCTCAGTGGGCTGATGTGTGGGGGTTTTGGGGTGTAAGGGGCTGAGAGCCTGCTGCAGGAATTGTGCCTGCTCTCTGCAGATGCTCCCAGCCCCTTCCCAGTTATGTGAGCTTTCTGGTCCCAGCAGCATTGCCCCCCCTCTGACCTCTCCTGGGGGCAGCTCCCGCCCCACTGCACCCACTGAAGCCATTTGTGCTCATGGCTCTTGAGCCCATTCCTGGCCCCAGCCCACCTGCTCCCCTGCAAGATCATGAAAAAAGTATTTTTTAGAGTTTGGAAAGGGTTGGGGGAAGGGGTGTTTTGTTTTGGTTTGCTTTTTTTAAGGTTTTTGGTTGTAGTTTTTAAAAAGCAAAATTTTTTGTAGTGATCTAGTTTCCCAGGTGCCTCCTTCCGCCCTGTCATGTAGAGCGGGACTGGGGTGCCGTGCACAGGGTCAATGGCCCTGGTGGTTCTGCCCACCCTCCTGGGCAGCCAGGGTGAGCCAAGGGCTGGGGCAAGGGGAGAAGGTAAGCCCCCCACCACCCCTCACCCTGTGGCACAAGAGAGCTTCACCCCTCTGTGGGGCAGCTGGTAAGGTTTGTTTGGGTTGGGGGGTCCTCCCCAGTGCTTTGTGCCCAGAATCACCCCCAGGCCCACCCTGCTCTCCAGCCGCTCTCCCCACTCACCCCAGCCCAGCTGCCTAGAGACCACCTTTCCCTGGAGGGCCCAGCCCAGTGGGCCTATACCACCCTGTCCATGGTGCTAGCACCCCATGCCTTCCAGACTGCTGTAGTTAATGATGATTTTTAAATTTTTTTTGTTCTTAATCACATTCCCTCCAGCAGTGAAATAAATGTCAGAATTCTTTGAGGCAAGAATGAGTTAACCCTTTCCTTGCCTCCCTTGCATCTCTGCTCCTGCAGCCCAGCATTAGAGGTTTGGCTGCACGCCAGGGGCACAGCAGGGCTGGAACAAGGCACCCTAAGAAGGTGGACATGTCCCCATCATGCCAGCAACACCCAGCTCTTGGCTGCACACAGCTTGGCCTCCATCTATGACTGGTGGAAGCTTGGCCTTGGAGTGGTATCAACTTGTAATGGCTGTTGTCCCCTAGAGCAGAGGGGTCAAAAGTGAAGGGAAGGTGTCATCTTCCATCCAGTTCAAGCTGCTGGTTTGCTGCAGCTACTTCTGGGAAGGATAGAAGCAGTGTGAGCTTGTAGGCTGCTCCAGCAGCTGCCAGGGACAGAAAAGGACTAAGGAGAATGTGTAGCAGGGTGGGCAGTGAAGAGGTCTGGAAAGCTGGGGCTGTCTTCATTGTAGTATGCTGCTGACAGGAGAGGGATGGATGCTCCCATATGTGTGGTCCAGCTGAGGCAGTCTCTGGTGGGATGGCAACAACCCAGCCATGCAGGTCCATTGGGCACTGGGAGCTGAGCTGGTGGGATCAGGGATGTCTGGGGGATGACCCTTCACTTTTCCCCACCACAGTCTCTCAGTTGGTTTGCCCCCAGTCTATTCTCTTGAGGGCCCTTCCTCTAGAATGAAATTCCCAACCAAGCCTGTAGGGAAACTTCTGGAAGCCCTGTTTTCATCTTGATGGCTGGTAGCTGTGGCTTTGCTCTCTATGGCTGCCTGGAATAGGGGCATTGAAGGCAGCTGCTCATAAGACACCAGCAAAGGGCTGGGCTGGGCTAGATGCCAGCCCTGCGGGGTGGGGCCCCTCTGCACCCTTGCTTGCTCCCCAGAGCCCCGTGCTTGACTGCCCACAACATAGGGGCACAGCTGTGTGTGGCATCCACCAGAAACTGCTCCCTGTCACTGCTGCCCAGTGCTGCCTGGCACTTCAAGGGGTGTGAGAGGCTGGCAGGGTCAGGAGCAGAAATTTGAGACAGATGTAATCTTCCATAGGTTTGTTTCTCTGCACATTTCCACTATCTAGTTTTCTGCTTGCAGTCCCGCAAGAATTGCAGCCCACCATGGGACCTGCACATCCCGCTACGCTGGCACCCCCTGCCCATGAGCATCCAGCATCTGTCTGGGGACCCACAGCCCCTCCTGCTCCACTTCTGGTTGACCCAGAAAACAACAAAGCGGAAACCGGAAGCCACAGAACTTTAAAGAGCACAGTGTGCCCATCCAGCTGCCACCTCATCAGGGCTGGGCCAGGGGAGGTATGTCCCCTCTACCGACTCTCAGTCCTGCTGGGCACCCGGCAGCTTCCAGGGTGGCTGAGATGGGGTTTGGTGACTTCCGCAGGGAAGAAAACTGGAAAGGAAACCTGTGACAAAGGTTGTTTATAACAAGGGAGTTGATGGCACTAAGTAGAGGGGCAAAGAACAAGGCACAGGTGGGGCAGTCATGTCTTACCCCTGGTCCTGTCACTCAATCCTGATATCACCACTGATTCCAGATGGATGTTTCCTCTTGGGATGCCTATGGTGCAGGGTGCCCTCTGCAGGGTGTACAATGTGCAGGGTGCCCATGGTGCAGGGTTTCCCCAGTGCAATTGTGTGCATGTGCAAGATGCCCATGGGACTGGCTTTGCTTCAGGGTTGTGCAATCCTCCAGAGGCTGTCAGCTCACTGGCTTCCTGTCACAGCAGGGAGGGAGTGACAAACCACAGTGTCCCTCTGCCTGCCTGGCAGCACTGAGATTGCTCTGAGAGCATCCGCTGTCCCATGGCTCCTCACTGGCACAGTGACACCCATGGCTCGGGGGTGGGGGGCAGGAAATGGGCGCTGCCAGGAACAGAGGGAGCAGATTCTGTCCTTCCTCCCTGGCCATGGGGTAATGGCCCCCCCCTCTCCTGGCTGACCCTCGCTCCTCCAACCCAGCCACAAATGTCACCACAGGGCCTCTGCTGCCAGGACTTTGGCACTCAGCAGTAGGTGCTGGGGGACACTGAGGATCACAGGGGAAGGCTGGGAAGCCCTGAGCCACCCACCACCACCCTGCCCTACCCACACCACATGCACAGCCTCAGCAGCACTGTGCCACCTATTTCCAAAGCACCCTCTGGTCCTGACAGCACCCTGGCAAGGTGTTCAATGTTGGGTCAGGGTAATAAGTCCTGTTTCACAAGAAATTAAGTCACAGGGAGTTGCTTGAAGTCACAGTGTGGCAACAGCTGGGTTGGGAGGAGAGTAAGGGCTGCTGTCCTTGCTCCACATCCTGTTTGCAGGTGGGTACCTCATGCACCTCCCACCCCTGCCTGTATTCATCACAAGGGTCCCAGCCCATGCTAGGAGTTAAACCAGCTCTGCAGGTCAGGATAGAGGTGGCCATGGGGCAGATGAGGGTAGGCTGTGCAGATTGCACAGATCCGCTCCCTCCAGTCGGTGTAGAGCTTCACACTGAACCTTCTCTGCCAGGCAAAAAACTGCTGGTAGCGGCTAGAGTTCATGGTCTTCAGGAAGGTGGCCAGCTCCTCCAGGGAGCCAAAGTCGTTGACATGGATGAAGGAGTCTGCAGGAACAAACTGTTCATAGTTGGCCCTGGGTGGCCCCAGCACCACAGGCACAGTGCCGGCCAGCAGTGAGTTCCTCCAGAGTTTCTCTGTGATGTAGTCCCGGTGGATGGAGTTCTCAAAGGCTAGGTAGAATTTGGACTTGGATATTGTTGGCAAGAGGCAGTCCTTGCAGAGGGGCTTGTTGTTTGCTTTCCCATATATATTCACATGGAGGTACCTGGAGAGGTTTTTGTAGACTTCAGCTCTCTTCTGAGTCCTGTGGTAGTTGCTGATAACCCAGGACACCAAGTTGTTCTTTGCAGGGATGTTCACGGTGCCTGACAGGTTGGGCACAAGCTTGCCATAGGGGATGAAGATGTCCGAATCCTGTCTGTAGGTCATCACCCAGTTGAAGGTCTGGTTCCATGCTGCTAGAGCTCTAGTGTTGGAGGGGGACTCCAGGGAGACCCACACCCAGTTCTGCCCTGGCAGCCTCTCCTTGGGCAGTTTGTTCCGGCCAGGCTGGAGCCTGGAGTGGGGGAACACCACAACATTGGCCTGGTGCAGGAGCTGCCGCTCTGTGGTGAGCTGGCAGCCTGTGATGCCATATAGCTCATGACACACATCCCTGCTGACATTGGGGACCTGCTTGGAGGGCCATTCCCACACCAGGATCACCAGTGTGTCCCTGTGTTTAGAGTCTTCTCCAGAGCCCTTGGAGGGGCTGAGGAACAACCTCAGATTCCAGAGAGTGGTTACAAACACCCCAGCAGTGACCAAGGTCTTCACACCAGGCCGGCCCCATGGTGCCCATCGCAGTGGCAATGCCCCAGGCATGCTCGTGGGTTGGCTGTCACCTCATCAGGTGACAGAGCTGACACCTGTGAGAGAGGAGAGGCCACAAAAGGTCATCAGCTTGGCTTGCCNGGCACTGTGGCCAGAGGGGCCAGAGAAAGGGCTTCTTCATGAAGCCTGGGCCTCAGCATCACCCCAGGACCCTCTGCTTCCCTTTGCCACAGAGTTCCTCATGCACTTGGTGTCACCCCAGGGTGGCCTTTGTTCACACTCCTGCAGTCCCTGGTGACTTTTGGGGGAGCACAGATGCTGCTGGGAGGTGCAGAGCCGATGGGAAGTAGCCACCTGTGCCCCTCTGCCCCACCTGGCTGACCCCACTACAGGCAATCCTTGCTTGCCCTATGCCTCAGTTTCCCCACCTGTCACACAGCCAGTCTCAGTCTTCACTTCTTGCTTTGCCCAGAACCTGATTTGCAGCCAACTTTGCCACTGCTGGGCACCAAAGGACAAAAGGGAACATCTCAGTCCCACCTTAACGGCCACATGGTGAGGCCTTAGCTGCAAAATGGGGTGACTGATTCTGAAGTCCAAAACTCCGATAAGGGCTGATTTGGGGAGTATCCTACCCAAGAAGTGCCCACTCAACCCAGCATTCTCTTGCCACAATGGCAAGGCAATTCCCAGGCTCGAGGTGCTCTCCCCAAGTCAGGGTGCACTCCCCAGTCCCTAAGGGCATCAAGAACCCCAGCAGGTTGGGAGCTCATAGCCTCAGTGCCCCAAACACTCACATTTTATATGTAGGATGCCACAGATGGCCAAAGCCCCACTGTGTGGGCACAGAGGGGAGAGAGGACAGGGAGAGCAGGGAGGATAGTGCAGCACTTGGGGCTGCCACTGGTGGGGCTCAGCTTACAGGCACATGGGCCCTGCAGCTGATCTGCCTGACTCAGACCTCTGTCAGCAGTGCTGTGGTTTAGCCAGCAGCACTGCTTCAAGCAAAGCAGTGGCGGAGGTGGAGAGAGGACCACCAGGTTAAGCCCCCTCTGGAGAGCTGGTCCCACTGCAGGGCACAGATCAGCACCAAAGGTGGTTTCCCATTCTGTGGAAACCTCTGGAAACATGTGGGCTGCCTGAGCCCCGCTGCTAGCTGGGGCTGAGCCAGTGCCTCCAGTACTGGAGTCTCCTGGAAAGCAGTACCCTACTTTCCCACCCACGCCAGCGCTGCAGCTTGGCTGCAAAAAATCCCTTCCCCACCTTGGCCCACTCCATCTGTCCTGCTAAAATACATTAGCTAAGTTTAGGCTCCAGACATATCTGGCATGGGAAGCAGAAAGGGCGGGGAAAGCTTTGCTGGTTCCCTGCACTGCACATCAGTGCTGCAGGTCCCTGTCCCCAACAGCGGGAATGTTGCTCCTGTTTTGGGGATGTTGCCCCCATTTTGGGGATGCTCTGAAAGGGAAACCCCTCCTCTAGCAGTGTCAGGGGCCACCCCATTTCTCAGCCCCTCCCCACTTGGTGGTCAGTAATATTGAACTCAGACTTACTGTGATGGAGGTGTGCAAGGTGCCAGGTGTGTCTGCCCGGGTGCTGCTGTGCTGGGCTGGGGCACTCAAGGACTTCCTCTTTTTTTCAGTTATGCCTTGTGCCAGCCCCACAGCAGGTCCTTCCTGCCCCACGTGGCAGCTGGCACAGCCCACTCCCAGCACTTCCCCTGCACTGTGCTGGAGGATGGGTACCCTGTGTCTGGCTGGGCGCCCTATGGTTGGTGAATACCCTATGAGTGGGTGGATGCCTCACAGCTGGATGGGTACCTTCTGGCCAAATGGGCACCCCATGGGGTCCAGAATAAGCTGGGTGCCCCATGGCTGGGTAGGTGCCCTCAGCCTTGAGAAGGTGCCACCCACCTGCCACCCGCAGCTTGGCTGCAAACAGGATACCAGCTCCCACTGACTCATCCTGAAACCATCAACTAACAGCCCTGAAAGTGCCACCGAGCCCCGGGCACTGTCCTGTCCAGGATGTTTCCTGCCAAAAGGGGAAGCGGGCACATGTGAACCCTAGCAGTGTGCACAGAGAGCTGCTTCCTCTGCCCCTGCCCCTGCTCAGTCTGGCTCAGTTGTGTCCTTTGCTGGCATTGCTGTTCAGGACCCAAGTCTCCATGAAAGCCCTGGCAGGCAAAATGAGATGGGGAAACTGAGGCAGGGGCAAGGAGGTGTGCAGCACTGTCCCTGAAGCTGGCAAGGGTATGCCCTATGCCTTGGCACACATAGAGCTGGGAAGAGGACTCCAAGCTGCTCCCTGGAGGTTCTCAGGCTGCTCCAGTGCCCCTGGGATCTGCACCCTCATTCCTGCTGGCTGTGAGCCTCTTTGGATCCCTTTTGGGCACAATGCTATGCCACTATGCCAGGGTGTAGCAGAGCTCTGAGGTTTCAGTGACATCCCAGGAGCCCTCAGAGGCCAACTGCAGCCCCAAGGGAGGGTGTTCCTTCTTCCGCAGCCATGTCTGTTTCCTGTCGTCTTTTCTCACTTCTTTTCTGCATTTCTTCCCCTGCATGATTGAGAGCCCAGATACCACAGTCCATGGGCACGATTCCCAGCCTTGCCTGCCCTAGTCCTGCCAGCTGTGTCCCTGCCAAGCTGGAGCATCATCCTGCTGCTGTCCCATAGCTTGAGGGCCTAGGGCCACATGGGCTGGAGGCATTCCCCTCCATGGAGGACAGCACTGGGTATTCAGGATGGCTGGTAGAGGAAGCTTTTCCCTGGCACTTAACAGCTTGGTCACATGCAGGTGCTGCCCCAGGACACCCTGAGTGCAAGGACAATGGCCTGGGAGGACTTGCAGCCAGTGGATTCAAACACCCTGACCCTGTGGCCCAAGGGACACGGCTCTGAGCCAGACAGGGAACCAGGGCCAGCACAGCCTGGGCGGACTGGGCAGAGATTAAGGCCAGTCAGGAATGCTGGACAGCACCAGCACAGAGCAAGGAGATGTATGTATGTGGGTACTGCCATCTGCAGATGACTTCACACAGAGAGAGGAGCTTGGCCACCTTGCAAGGAAGTCCCCTGAGAGGTGCTCAGGGTTCCATGTTCCCAAGTCTTCAGGACCCCTGGTCCATGGAGGACATGGGCCACAAGGTCTTTGGATCTTCTAGCCCATGGAGGCGTTGGGCCACTGGGTCCTTGGGTGTCAGGCCCTGGGTCCTTGGAGGAGATTTGCCACATGTCCCCAGGGCTGTGCTGCCCCGTGGTACACTGCTGGGTCTGTCCCTTGCTGGCTTCTTGGGGTTTCTGTGGCCATGCCAAACAGAAAGGCAGCTGTGAAGCTCCCCAAGACCAGTCCAGGGGCAGCAGGAGGGAAGGAGCAGGAGACCCAGGTCAGGGCTTTGACCCACACGTGTGTCCCCCCACTGTGCCCCTCCAGGCTGGGGACCCCCTCTGCTGCAGGACAGGGGTTTTGAGGTGCTCCTTGTGTGGGCTGGGGGCAAACCATGCATAATTCTTTGCGGAGAGCCTAGGGTGACTGAATCCCTCCTTCCCCAGGGACCTAGTAAAAGCCCAGCTCCCCCCAGTTTTGGGCAGCTATGCTGTCCATAGCCCTGCCTGCGTACCCAACAACCCTCCCAAAGCAGTCACCCTTTCCAGAGCATGGAGCTGGGCACACAGTGCCTCTCCACCACCACATCACCAGGCATCCTTTGTCCTCCTGGACCTCAGCATAGTGTTTTGCCTAGAAGTTCAGGGAATAATGCTGCTTTGTGTTGGACAAGGGGAGCTTTTGTTAGTCCTGGGCAGCTGCCAAAGGGCCTGCCCTGAGCACAGGCACCCTTGGCAGTACCACTGGGGCTGGGGCAGCCAGAGAGGGATTCACTGCTCCCGGCTACACTTGGCCCAGGAAGCAGCATGGAGAGTGAGATGGTTACAGAGAGCTGGAGGAAAGGAGAGGGAAGGGGGAGAAAAGGCTGCGGAGAGCAGGAAGAAGAAGGGACAGGTGGAAAATGGAGAGAGCCAGGACAGGAAAAGGGAGGGAAAGGACAAGGAAATGGATGGAAGCAAGGACGGATAGAAGGAAGAAAAGATGGCAGGAAGGAGGAAAAAAAGGAAGAAGGGATGGGAGGATGGATGGATGGATGGATGGATGGATGGATGGATGGATGGATGGATGGAGGGATGGATGGAGGGATGGAAGAGTGGATGGGATGAAAGAGGAGAGCTGGCCTCGTTCAATTCTTATTGCTCCTGAGGGCAGATGTGGCAGCTGGTTGGTCCCTCCAAAAACACGGGTGGAAGCCCCAGCACATGCCCGCGGGAGAGGCCAGGCAGGAGCAGGGTGGCCAGTATCCAAGAGCAGGGCATCCAGAGCGGTAGCACCCTGGCAGACAGATCCCGCAGCCATGGGCTAGTCCGTCCTGTCCTGGGGGTGCACCAGGGGCAGAGGCTCGGAGGTGACCCGTGTATGGCTTTGGGGCGGGCGGGCACGGCTCGAGGGGAGCGAGGGTTCCCCGGCCCCTGGGGCAGCAGCCCCGCTCCGGACAGCCAACAGCGGGGCCACTGTTGCGGGGATGAGCCGAGCCCCCGCCGCACTGTGCCAGGGCTGCCGTGCGGGCGAAGCGGGCGAGTCCGGCGGTGCCTTTAAGGGGCGGCCACCGCGGCCCGGGGGCGGTGCTGGTGCTGCGCAGGGTCGGGGCGGATGCGGCGGAGCCAAGCCCGGGCCAAGGCCGCTCCGCTTCCTCGCAACCCACGGCAAGCGGTAGACGGCGGCTGGGAAGTGATGGCGGTGGGCGGCGGGTGACCGTGGAGCTGAGCGCGGCGCGGCCCGTCGGCGGGGCCGGCCCGACCCGACCATGGGATTCCTGCATCAGCTCCATCTTTTGCTCTGGAAGAACGTGACACTCAAGCGGCGCAGCCCGGTGAGCGGGGGCGGGGGGCCCTGCAGAGGGGCGAGGCCGGGTCCCGCGCGGAAGTGGTGCCGGAGGGTCCTCCCAGTCCCCTCGGGCCGGCGGTGTCTGCTCGCCTCGGGCCGCCCGTGCACAAAGTCTCCGGCCCGGCGCGCCCCCCTTGCGGCAGCAACAGCTGGGGCTCTCCCGCTCTGCTGTCGTGTTCGTGGGGCCGCCTGGGCCCGGGGGCCACAGGAAGAGCCCAGGGTCGGGGCTGGATGTCGCCCCCTACGTGTGGGATCGCTCCCCGAGCCCTGGAACCCGTCGAGTATAAATAGGTTCTCAGCCCATATGTGGGTCGGAGCCGCTTGTCTTCAGTGATCTGGAGAGGAGCTGCGCTTCGTGGGGTTGGGGGCCGGGGTCTTGTCCGTGTCCCTCCCGGGCTGGCAGAAGGGGCAAGATGGCTTCGACCGTGCTGAGGCCTCGGGGCCGCTGTCGTCCTGTCGCAGGCTCCGTGTGTGGAGTAACCCATCAGCCCCCCGAGGGAGCCGCGGGCCCAGGGACCCCGCGACTGTGGGCAGGGGGTGGGTGTGCGGCCCGAGGGAACCGGTTATTTTCAGCGGGTGGGGGAGGGGAGCGAGCTGCTGCTCGCAAGCTGGCATCGCTTTTCTCTTCCCCTCCCAAATATCTCGCAGGCCCGATCATGCTGTTCCTCACCGGCAGCCGCCAGCACCAGACCCTATGTTCCGGTGGCTGGAGCAGCAGAGACCCCTGTGACAGGGGCAGGGCCGAGCCTGGCGCTGCAGGCAGGCTTCCCTGCCCGGGCAGCCCCGGAACCCCCAAAATGGATGAGGGCGATGATGCTCTTTGGCTGAGTCATCTCCCCTCTTTACCCTGAGCAGAGGTGTGTGGCCACAGCAGGGGGTGTGCTGGACCCCTGCCTGCAAGGATGAGCGGCCTGGCACAGCCGGGCCCTGGCACACACCGCCGTACCTGGCTCTGGCTGCTGTGGCCATTGGGTTACAGCTTTTGGGTGCACAGAACTTTTGGGGACCCATTTCTCTGTGACCCTCCCCACCAGCCCTGTAGACAGCATGGGGGTGCAGCGCAGGAAGCTGTGGCCGGAGGAGGAGGATGAGGAGCCTAGGCCCCATCACCTCCGTGTGCATGAACTGTTGTTGGAGTGCCACTGCTGCAGGCAGGGTGGCAGGGTATGGAGCAGCCCCTCACCCATCCAGCGATGCCATGAGTGCATGGGGTGTGCCAGGACGAGAGCTGGTCCCAGTGCAGTGGGTGCTCATGGATGGATTTGGTGCAGTCTCTGGGACAGCTGTGCCCTGAGGATGCGTGTGCCCTGTGTATGTCACCTCCTTCCTTGTGCTACTGCTGTGTGTGAATCCCAGAATCACTTGGTGTCCCTGGTCTGCGCAGGGGCCATCGTCCTGCCCACTCCCATGGAAGCTCTGCCCTCTCCGAGCAGTGCTGGGCTGAGCTGCCAGTGCTGGCTGGCCAGGGCAGAGCCAGGTCCTATGTGGCAGCTGTGCCTGGCATTCGGCAGTGGGTTCCCCAGTGCAGGTCTGCCCTGGCACTGGCTGCAGATGAACGTTTCACTGAAAGAAAGCATCTCCCACTGGGGTGATCTCACTGCAGCAGTCAGAGGCGGGGGGTTGCTCTAGTAGCCCATTCTCCTGCTGAGTGTTCACTCAGGGGCAGGCAGAGTTGGGGGTTGCTGGGCTTCTCCCAGCCTCAGAGAGGGAGTGTGGGCACCAGCAGTTGCCTTTTGGCACAGCTTGGTGCTGCAGGTGCTCCCTGTAGTCAGTCCGTGCCACCATGCGCTCCCCTCCCAACAATAGGTGAAGCAGCAAACCCACTGGTGTGGGATAGGGTGGGAAGCAGAGACCCCGGGTTCAACTGAGGGCTCTGTGCTGGGACTTGAGAGCTGGAGCAGTTCTGTATTGTGAATGTTGGCGGGCTGGGGACATCCCCACTGTCCGTGGCAGCAGGGGCTGTTCAGGAGCAGGATTGCAGTAGGGTACAGCCATGGTTTTGGGACAGACTTTTCACAGGCACTTGGTGAGGGCTTGGCCAGGCCACTTATGGATGGGTAGTGGGTGCAGGGAGCCCAGGCTGTGGAGTCCCCTGGGTTGCCCGTGGCAGCCCTGGGGATTGCTGGCTGTACCTTGAGTCTGCTGGGACAGGAATTGTTAAAGGATGGACTCTCCCATGACTTTGGTATCTGGTTTAAACCTCTGTTGGATGTAAAATTAGCAGGTACTCTCTCAAAGTCACCACAGGCACAGTTCAGGGTGTTCACCTGCCTGCCCTGGGGCTCTTTGGGCCCATTCATTTGGCATGGGCAGGCAGCCACAGCTGGAGCTCCCAGTGATGGAAGTGTGCTGCCAGTTTACTTGGTACTGGGGGCTCGGTTGGTGGGCAGGTCAAGGCTCTTTTGGGGGAATGGTATGAGCAGTTCTGTGCTGTTTTGGTGCTGCAGCACATTGGTGGGGCTCCCTGTGGCATGGGCCCTGGGATGATGAAAGGGATATAGGGAGAGCTGACATCAGTGTGGCTGTTCTGCTCTGTGCAGGATCTGTGCTTTCTGCTCTTTGTCTTGAAGATGGAAAACTCTCCACACAGGAGCTGGGGGACCTGTCCCTTCCCACTGATTGGTGGCAGAGAGCTGGGGGAAACTGATGCTGCCAGAATAAGAAAGGCTGAAATTTGGGGTGCTGGGGGGCTGTAATAGTGCCTCTGCTGGGGTGCAGTGTCTTTAGGACCCTGTGCCTGTGGCCCTGCCAGCTCCTGCTGCCAGGGCTGGGAGGATGCTGGTACCAGATCATGCAGCAGGAATCGGTTGGGTACTGCCCTAGCTGTGGGTACTCTTTGCCCCCTCATTTTTTGCAGCAGGTGTGGAGAGGGGAAGCATGGGTTTGGCAGGTGTGTGCTGGCTTAGTAGTATCTCTGTGAGTCCCTGTTGGCAGGGCAGCTGGGGGGCAGCTGGCAGAACACCTTCCTCCACACTGGCTGCTGGCATGACCCTGTGCTCGGGTCAGGCATCTTGTAGCCATGTTCCAGTGCTGTGTGACCCTGGGACAGGTCACTGACGATGATGTGCCCTCTCGGCCCAGTACACAAGTGCTTGGCTGACACTGCCAGGATGGGGGGAACCGTGGTGGGTGTTCCTGGGTCCTCAGCCCTGGAGAACTGACAAATCCCAGCAGGGATTTCTTCCTTCTCCAGCCTCTCCAAGGCAGGACCTCAGGCTGCCGTGCCAGGATTGTCCAGGGGTGGGGATGTGTCCATGCTGGAGGCAGGGGGTAGTGGGACAGGAGGTAATGGACATTACTGAAAGTGGCCAGAGTCAGAGGTGAGGGCGGCCAAGCCTTGGCAGGATGGGAGCTGGCAACCCCTGGACCTGCCCATGGGACAGGTGACCTTGAGGAAGCCTCTCAAGCCCACACCTGGATGGTGACCATCAGTGGGTGTCCATGGTCAGGTCTCCATTGGAGCTGTGGGGCTTGGCACGGCATCATGCATTTTGGGGCCTATTTTGTCTCAGAGCTCTCGTGCTCGCTTTCCCAGTGACCATGGCTTTACCTGCCTGTGCTTTCTGGCTGTGGGTAAAAGTGGGCGTTTAACAGTGATTAAAGTCTGGAGCCATGAAAATTTAAAGGTATTTATGCAGCCTTAAAATGCTGTTGGAAAAGTTGGATCCCGCAGAAGCTGAGAGCCCCCTCCCTCAGGGTTCCTACAGGCCAGCACCTGTTGCCAGTTCCTGCTGGCACTGTGGGCTGCATTGGGATGGGCATAGAGGCTGGCATGGAGTAGGCAGCACCTCTTCTTCCCATGAGAAGCACAGGTAGACCCTGCCCTGTCCTCTGGGAAGGTACACGTGGGGATTTTGGATGCTGTGTGTGATGCTGCTTCACCTGTGTTGGAGCCAATAAACCCCCTTGCAGGTGCCAGGCTATGGGGGAGGGGGCCTGACATGGCAGGTTTGGGGTGCAGGTGTGTCGCTGGAGATGCCAGCTTGAGAATCTTAGGATGGGGGTGTCCAGCCCCTGACTGCCTCTCTCCCATGCCATGCTGGCTGGAGACTGTGACTATGGGCATCAGGCATTGCTGGGGGCAGGCAGGAGGGAACTGAGCAGACTTTTGGTTGGTGGTGATGGGCAGGAAGAGCTGCCGCTGCCTGGCCTGGCTGTCCCCATGAGGACTGGCCACTGGGACGTGAGTGCTGCCGCATCCTGGGGGCACCAGTGGAATTGTGCAGTTGTCCATGACAATGTTGCAGTTGTCCATGTCTGTGCTGACACTGACTCCAGCACATCTCCCAGCTGACCCAGTACTGACTGGAGGGCGGGCATGGTGGCACCGTTGTGCCTGGTTGGGCTGTTTGCTCTGCTCTGTTTGCACCACTGTTCTGTGGTGGTTGTCTGGCCTTTTGACCTGGCTGTGTGGGAGCTGTGTGTCGCAGCAGGCACTGCTGCCTCCTGCTTGGCCTCTTCACAGCCTCTCACTCCCATCTGACAGTGTGGCAGAGGATGGGCACAGGTGTTGAATCACTGTCCCAATGCTCCAGGAGAGACATGTCCCCCTGCCAGGGGCCAGCACCCTGCTGTGGCACCCACCCAGTTCTGCCTCCTTTCTGGGGGAACTGGGCAGGATCCCACCACTCCTGCCTCTAGCCAAGGGCAGGGCCAAACATGGGACAAGTTACCCCACTATCTGTAGAGTGGCAGGTGGATACCCAACACTTGTGCAAACCCGGACAGCACCTATGACCTCATCCCGCTCACATCTCACCAGGCCGAAATGAACATGTGGCAGGGGATGTGGAAGGAGTGAATGCCACCACCTAGGAGCTGTCCCTGGCCCCCATAGCCACTGTCACCTGGTACAAGGGCTCCTGGGAGCAGTGTCCCACCCTTGGTCCTCCTGCACCTGTGCCCTCTTCAAGAGAGGAGGGAGGCAAGGATAGGTGAGAGGGCAGGGCAGACTAGCTGGTGCAATCATGGCTGGCTGCCGGCAGGGGACTGGCCCCTCCTCTCCTCGGCCCTCTCCTACCTTCCGGGGAGCATTTCCTTCTCAGCTGCTTGCATGCTGGCCTTTCCTCCTTTCTTTCTCACACAATCCCAAAATGTCCCCCATTGTCTTGCACCTTTGGGCAGTGACCCCACCATTCCCAGGCTGTGCTGGTGTCCCTGCCAGGTGCCTCTCTGGAAGTCTGAGGCTCCCTTGGGCCCTGCTGCATGCCAGTGCCCCACTGTGGGTGTGGCCTCCCCACCTCTGGGAAGTTCCCGTGGGAGCAGCCCTGAGGACCAGGGTGGCAGGGTCAGTCCTAGAGGTGCAGCCTGGTAAACAGCCATCTGCTACCATGTCTGCCCATCACCGTGTCACTCTGGGTGCCAAAGGTGTGGGACAGCCTACTGTGACACTGGGGTATGTGGCAGTGCAGAAGGGGCTGGGGACAAGGGACATCTCTGGGGATGGAGATGAGCAAAAGTCAATGACCCCTGTAAAAAAAATAAATCACTACAAGCAAGTTCCAACCAGCTGTTGCCACCAAGGACAATCCCCGCACGAGCCTGGTACAGCCCAGCGTGGGTGTGTGGGGATGGTCCCCCTGGTGCCCGGCACAGAGGCCCCGTTGTGTGCCTGGTAAACAGGCAGGGGGCGGGGCAAGGCAGGGGCCACGGGACAGCAGTGTGTGTCAGGGTGTCCCCTGCTATCCTGCCTTGTGCAGGAACAATGACACCAGGGGCTGTTTTTGGGACTGGTGTTACCAGAAAGATGAGAATTCTCAGGCACTGCTCCTGGGGTATTTTCTATCTCCTCCAGCCCTTGTCCGAAACCAGGAACTCTGGCATGGTGACGGCAGCACAGGCAGCACCCATGGGTACAGTTGTGCTCATCCCATAGCAGTAGCACTGTGGCCATTTGCCGATAGGGACCTGGATGCAGAGGTCCCTCTGCTTACTGCCATTTGGGGCTGCTCTGGCAGAGTGTTGGCAGCCCCTGAGTGAGGCAGCATGGAGGTGATGTTGGAGACAGGAGGGCCTGACCCTGTCACCTGTTGACAGCTGCATCCTTCCAGGCAGGTCTTGCCATGTTAAAGTCCATTCTGCCCACCCCATGGGCAGAATGTGCCCATTGGCACTGGTCATTGGTGGGAGGCTGGTCTGTGTGGTGTAGCAAGCACCTTTCCAGCAGTGGAGCTGGGTCCTGTCCTGCCCATGGTGACAGCAGGTTTCAGGGTCTCAGCAGCTGCCTTGGGTCTGATCTGGCCCTGGAGTGAGCTGAAGTTGGCTTACCTCACCCTGTGCCTCAGTTTCTGAACCTGCGGTGGTTCCCTGCTGCTGGGCAGCGGGGCTGTGGCATGTCTGGGCACTCCGGTGCAAAGTGGCAGCAGCTGTGCTGGCAGTGTGCCGCGTGCTTGCTCCTGCTGGTGGCCGGAGATGCTGATGCCCATCCCCAGGGCCTCTGGGCACGGAGCCTAGCCTGGACTTCTGGGCTCCTGTGGCCCAGAATTCCTGGACATTTGCTGTTATTTACCATATGCTGCCAATGGAAATTCCTTGCACCTAGAGCCTTTTGGGAGGGCACGTAAGGGGTGCCAGGATGGTCCAGTTGCACCTGGAGCTGGTACCAGGGCCTGGCTGAACTGAAGGTCTACCCCCTGCTATTAGACTCAGCTATTGAATCTGATGAGATCCGACAGGGGGACATCATGCTGCTCCAGGCTGTGAGGGCACTAGCTTTCAGGACTTGAGGGGTTCTCCCTGGACAACCCCAGCTGTGGTGGACCATCGAGTCTGAGCTCAATCCCCAGCACCCTGTTTGCACTGCTGGAGGAGGGATCCATCCTCTCTGTGTACCCTGCCATGTCTTGCAGTGCTCTGGATGGAGTGGTGCAGGCAGGAGGTTGTGGGATGCCCAGGAACCTGTTTGCTGCTGGCTGAGCTGTGACAGACCCACTAGCCATCTGCATATGTGGTCACAGTGCTGTGTTGCACCAGTACCTGGGGACCCCTGTACTGCCCATGCTTCACCCTGGAGAGTGGGTTCTGTCCCTAAGTGTCCTGTTCCCTCTGCTCTGTGTCATCCCCAGTGGGTGCTGGCCTTCGAGATCTTCATCCCCCTGGTGCTCTTCTTCATCCTTCTGGGGCTGCGGCAGAAGAAGCCAACCATCCCTGTGAAGGAAGGTGAGTCCCAGCAAGGGAGTGCCTGGGGTCATCCTGAGGCTCTGGGGAGGTGCTCCACCCTGGGGGCAGGGGGGACCTAGAGAGGCCTTTTGGGGGACATTGCACTGAGCAGGGACTACAGCCAAGGACTGGTGAGGCAGATGTGGTGGGTGAAAGTAGCTGAGTCAGTCCCAGCTTGGGGACACTCCCCTGGGGGTGGCAGCACCAGCCAGCCTGTGACTGTCATTGGCACGGACATTTTGTGTGGGGAACGATGAGCTGCATGGTGCTGGAACACCTCCTGAGTAGTCAAGGGTCAACTGGAGTGGCTCTGGGGAGGGCTCCCCAGTGGGGCAGAAAGTGACCTACAGGAAGCCCTGTGCCTGGCCCTGGGGGGCTCAGAGGCCTGGCAGGATGATAAATTGATGGGACTGGAGCTGAGGGCTCTGGGAGAATTCCAGGTGGAGCTTTGGCCTGGGCTCTGGTGCCTGCAGGCTGTGCTGCTTGGGAGGAGGCAGCGGAGTGGAGCTGCTATCTCGCAGGATCCTGTGGATGCCCACCTTGATGGCTGCCCTGGCACAGGTGGCACAGCAGGGCCAGGGGAGATGCTGGGCACTGGTGGTGATCCCATGTAACAGTGGTTTGAGCCTGTGTTTCAGTGTGTGCTGGCGAGGGAGAGCCCAGTGCGGTCCAGCTGCGGCAGACTCTGCCTGGGTTCCTGCCCTGGTGCTGACATGTGCTCTGTGTTGTGTGGTTTTTGGTTTGGTTTTTTGTTCTTTTTTGCTCATGTTTTCTTTTTCTTTCCCACCATCTCCCCTGCGTCTGCCCTTCATGCCTCAACTGCATGCGCCAGTCTGTAAGTTGGTGGGACGGGTGGGCACCTCCCCCCATTCCCTTGCCAGTGCTGGCATCGTAGTCTGGGGAGGAAGAGCCTGGTTTAGATGAACTCACTCTGGCCTAATTCATGCCACTGTAAATCCCTTGCCTTCCTCCACAGCTGGTGAAGATGAGCTTGGACAGGATAGTATGGCCCCTGCCTATTTTTCCCTGAGGACTGACCAGCCATGGTGGTGTACCCCCTTGGTTGATGGTGATGGGTTCCCCAGGTGCTAGGGCCACTGGTGGCCATGTCCCCATCCTCCTGGGCTGCATAGGGCTCTCCAGGCCAGGTGGAGACTTGTCTTACCCCTTCTTCTTGCCTCCCTCCTGGAGCAAAGTCTGCTGGGTCCTTTCATCCATATGGTGGCCTGTCTTGCCCAATCACCAAGGGGTTGGGGCTGGCTCCCACCCTGGCACCATCACCAGGTCCCTGTCTTGGCCTGTCATGGCTGGGACAAGCTGGGATGTGGCACTAGAGGAGCCTCAAGGCCAGCAAGATGCCATACCCTGTCACCAAACCGTGGCATGGCCACCAGTGTGGACTCCACCACCCCAGCAGGCTGCTGGCCCATCCCATGCCGCACCTGTCCCTTGTTCCTGTCAGAAGCCTGTCTTCACCAGTCCCTGCCGATTGTGGCCGTGCTAACAGCACTGACTTATCTCTAACCACAGGATCATCGGCTGGGTGGTGAGAGCAGGGTCCCTGCCTGGCACTGCCTAGTAGCAACCTGTGATCCCCTTCAGGCAGGGGCATTCTGGGCTTGCCCTGCCCTGGGGAAGGACATGGGAGGGTCCCAGCAGGGATGATGGCTCAGTGCCAGTGGAGGGAGGAAGGTTTGCCAGCCCTTTTGCTGCTTTTTGTTTCTTCCATTTCCCCACTCTGTGTCTCCGTTTCCACCCACCTCCAACCGCTGCATGTTGGGGCATCCAGGTTGGGGGGAGGCTGGGGGCTCTGGGAGCTGCAGGTGACAACTATTTTCCCTGTCATATTTTTCCTCCTTTTCCTCTGGAGATCCACCACTGTCTCTGAGGCTACTAACAGGAGGGGCTGGGAGCCTGGAGGAGGTTGGTGGCCATCTTGGGGACAAGTGGCAGAAATTGTCGTCATCGTAGGGCTCAAGAGAGCCATCATCCAGGGAAGAGTGGGTGGGGGCAAGAGGACTGGAGCCAGGGGTGCTGGAGCTGCCTGCAGCCCTGCAGAGTCACCAGCCAGGACAGCCCTGGTGGGAAAGCTGCTGACTTCTGACCATGGCCACCAGCCTCCCATGGGCTCATAGACCCCAGTGTGTGCTTTTCTGAACTGAGTGTCTGTTTCTCTGGTGGCCCCTTCCCCCTCCCTGCCTCTTTGCCTCTCCTCCCTGCTGCCTGCACTTTCCTTGGCCTCTTCTGCACTCTTACTGGCTCCAGCTTTCTACACGGCGGCCCCGCTCACATCAGCTGGGATCCTGCCGGTCATGCAGTCCCTGTGCCCCGACGGCCAGCGTGACGAGTTTGGCTTTCTGCAGTACTCCAACTCCACGTGAGTCCTGCCCTCACCATGCACTTCTGCTCCCACACAGAGCCTGCCCCTTTCCACGCTGGCCACTCTGGGGCTGAGGCAGAAGCTGGCATCCACCTAAGGGCTTGGGTGCAGACCACCGTGTCCTTGGTGCAGGGGACACCTCAGTCTGTTCTGCTGTGGGCTCCCAGATGTTCAGTGGTGCAGGGGACACCTCAGTCTGTTCTCCTGTGGGCTCCCAGGTGTTCAGTGCTGACAGGAGGATGGAGGTGGCCCTTGGAGACACCTTGAGGTGCTAGGGCTCTCCTCTGAACCCTGGCACACTGGATTCAGTGCACAGGCAAGGGTAGTGGTGCCCCATTTCAGACAGGACTGCTGTCCCCTGCACCTGAGGGGCTCTTTCCCCTAGAGCTCTGGGGAAGGTGTCCCCATCCCTCTGTCCCTGAAGCCAGGGCGGTGCTGGGCTCTCGCAGGGTGACACAGATTCTGGAGCACCTCAGCGAGGCAGTAGAGCAAAGCAGCCTCTTCGACCCGCAGCACCCAGGACTGGAGGAGGAGCTGGAGTCGCTGCGCCGGCACCTGGAGGCCCTCAGCAGCCCTGAACCCAGCTCCATGGAGACCCACTTCAGCAGCCAAGCAGGTGGGTTGTGCACTGCCTGTGCAGGCAGAGACAGAGCGCCAACTCACCTGGCACCCAGCAAAGTGATGGTGTGTGGCAGTGCCCTGCCACTGTCCCGCATCACTGCATCAGGCAGGGCCAGCTCTGAGGCCATGCCATGTCCCTGATGCTGGTGGGCTGCTCTGACCTCCCACCTTGCTCCTTGGCAGGGTCTGGCTTCACACTGGCATGGGCGGCCAAAGACCAAGGCGAGCTGCGGCGCTTCCTGATGCAGAACCTGTCCCTTCCCAACAGCACGGCTGAGCTACTCCTGGGCTCCAGCATTGACCTGCCGGAGGTGGGTGACCTCTGGGCTTTGCAGAGGACTATGCTGCCCTATGAATGGCACCCAGCTGGGATTTGTCCTACCCTGCCACCTCACACCAGGGCCTTGCTGGGCAAGCAGGTGCAGCATTGGTGCTCCACTCTTGGCCCAGTTGACAGTCCTGCTCTCATCTCGGTGCAGGTGTACCATCAGTTTTTTGATTCCTTTCCTTTGGTACCTGATGAGACCCGTGAGCGAGACCTGTGGGATGGGTTTGGCCCCAGCAAGAAGATGATGCAGCTGGAGGTGAGGAGTGGTGCTGCATGCAGGGGACATGGTAGGATAGAGCTTGTCCTCTTCTCCCCTCCATATCCCACCCCAGGTGACCTGGGTGTGTCTGTCCCACAAGCGGGTCTGTGACAGAACATTGTCAGGGGGCAGAGCAGCAGCAGGGATGGCTGGGGTCCATCCTGGTGCTGCCACCAGTTCCCCCAGTGTTAGGAGACACACCAGTGCTTATTCCTGGGCTTAGCATTGCAGTGGGGGTTGGTGCTGCCTGGATGGTGGCTATGGAGGTAGCAGGGGAGATTGTTCCCCCCTTGCGTCTGGCATACAAGAGCCTCCTGTTCCCTGCATCTGCACATCACTTTTCTTCCCCTCCCCATGGAAACCATGGATGCTGTGGGGCTGTTCATGTATGCTTGGGGACAAACGAGGGGGATTCCCCATCCCACCAGCCGTTCCCATTCTTCATCTTGCAGAAGAGCCTCCCCAGTGGCTGGAGAAGCCTGCAGGAAGGGCTGGTTCACAGGGTGCTTCGGGACCCAGTGGCAGCCCCACACCAGCCGGCACTGTTCCGCATGCTCGCCCAGGCTCTGGGCCTCACCAGCACTGTTGTGGCACCTGCCATCTCTGATAATCCCCAGGCCTTCGTCACCGAGATGGAGGTGAGCACTTCATGGGGCAACCTGGACTGCTCTGCCAGAGCAGGCACTGCAGCGCTCTCCCTACAACTTCCTGCCCTGTAGAGTGTCCTCTTCACCGGGCCGGTGCTGGAGCAGCTGACATGTGAGCAGAACCCAGGGGGACTGCACCGCCTCCTGCGAGTGTCCCCCAGGCAGCAACCGCTGCTGACAGCATACCGGGCACTGGCCTGCAATGGGAGCCAAGCCACCCGCCAGGAACGCTTTGCCCAGCTGGCCTCTGAGCTCCAGGAGCAGTTGGATACCCCCAAGATTGTCAGCAGGGTGAGAGCTGGGCAGGTGGGGCAGGCTGGTGGCAGGGTTCTCTACTCAGCTGGCATTGTGTTGGGATGGGGAACAGTTACATAGCCTGGCTTGTCCTGGTCACCCCCCTCTCTAACATGAACACCCCCCATCCAGCTCCATGGTAAGATCCCAGGTGATATCCCCTTTAGCACTTGCTTGGACGCACTGCCTGTTGAATGAGACTGGGTGTCCCGAACATCTTCCTAGGTGTCCCTGCCAGCTTCTCTCCCCAGGATCGGCAAGGCCGTTGGTGGCACAGCTCAAGCCTGACTCTGAGATCCCACTCCTTGTCACACCCCAGCTCGATATGTCCTTTGTAGGAACAGAGGATCACCCTCCTGTCTTGAGTGTGTCCTCACACAAGTCCCTGTTAGCATTTGCCACCATTCTCACTGCCTCATAGCCACAGATGCACAGCAGTGAGTTCAGGGCTTTACTTAAGCACTGCTCCAACCTTTTAACCAATAAAGTAGAGTTGGTACTGCTTGGGCTCCCTGTTGGTCCCTTCCTAATGGCAAGCAGGACCCTGTTGTCCCAGCAATAAGTAACTCCTTGTCCACTCATCCTTGCAGCTGAAGCTGGAGGAGGTGAACAGCACAGCCACCCAGCACCGCCTCCGTGCCCTCCTCGAGGACCTGGTGGAGATGGAGAAGGTTCTCCGGGACGTGGACATCCTCTCGGCGCTGGCTAAGCTGCTGCCCAGGGGAGCCTGTGCCAGCAAGGCCCCGCCGCCCACGGCCAACATCACTGGCTGGGCCGGTGCCAATGCCACAGCTGGCAATGCCACGGCAGAGGAAGAGGAGGGCACCGGGGAGGGCCCGTCCAGCAGTGACAACCCCCAGGGGCAGTTCTCAGCATTCGTGCAGCTCTGGGCAGGGCTGCAGCCCATCCTCTGCGGCAACAACCGGTAGGAGTGCTGGGGCATGGCTCCTGGTTCTCCCTGAATAGACCAGGGGTGTCACCCCTTGCTGAGCAGGCAGGATGGGTACTGCAGCCTTGTGCTGCAGCCAGGGATGCTCCCTGTGTTGGGCAGCACCATGCAGGCACTGGAGTCAGTGTGAAAGCCTGTCACAGGCAGGAGTGGGGGTGCCTGCAGCAAGGGGTGCTGAGCCTGAAGCAGAGTGGACGTCCCGAGCTCCCTTTGCAGGACCATTGAGCCTGAGGCATTGAAGCAGGGCAACATGAGCTCACTGGGCTTCACCAGCAAGGAGCAGCGGAACTTGGGCCTCCTTGTGCATCTGATGACCAGCAACCCCAAAATTCTGTATGCACCTGTGGGCACCGAAGTTGACAAGGTCATCCTGAAGGTGAGGATGCATAGGCTGGGACCCTTGTCCTTCTCTCACCAGTCCTGCTTTGCAGATGGGCTGTGCGGCAGGAAAAAGGTTGACTGCCAGACACAGACAGCTCCCATAGGCAGTGGGAGGTGGGCAGGTATCTCCATGACTGCTAGCCATTCCAGAGAGCAGGAAGCCCCTGCCTCTGCCCACTGTATGACCTTCTACCTGGCCCCCAGGCCAATGAGACCTTCGCCTTTGTGGGCAACGTCACCCACTATGCCAAGGCATGGCTGAACATCTCCCCTGAGATCCGAGCCTACCTGGAGGAGGGCAGGCTGCAGAGACGCATCCGCTGGCTCCAGCAGGTAGGAAGGACTGTGGTGATGATGAGCCTGCCTGGGATTTACTGCCCTGGCAGTGGAGAAGGGATTGTCCTCCCCCACATACCTTGTAACTTCTTCATGGGGTACTCCCTGGTATCCACCTTACTCTTGTGGAGACTAGTCTGGATCCCTGCACAGTGTGCACACTGTCCCCCATCCCCAGGAGGAGCTTTGGGCTCTACTTGTGTCCATGGGGGGGACAGTGACCTGAGAGGCAGGGCATACCCCAACTTCTCCCTCACATGTCTTCCTCTCTGTCTCAGTTGACCGCTGACCTCCACAAACACCCAGAGATCCTGAATGTCTCCGACAGTGATGTTCTCCACAACTTTCTGAACGGCAACTTCTCCCTGCCCAATGCCAGCATCCTCCTCCAGCAGCTGGATACCATTGACAATGCTGCCTGCGGCTGGGTCCGCTTCATGGCCAAGGTGAGGTGGAGCCCACCTGTGGGAAGGTCGAACCACCCACAGCCAGGCTCTGTTGGGCTGAAGAGGGTCAGATCCACTGAGACCTTTCTAAGAGCATGGAACAAGAGCCCTGGAGGAGGTGGTGGCTCCTGCAGTGTCCGGAGATTTGGGGTAGATGTCTAGGGTGGAGGTGCTCACATACTGTTGACTTCAGGGTCTGGGGTTGACTTTGGGTGGCACATGCTGTACTGTGTGCAGGCTCTGTGTGCTAGACTCATCCAGGGCCTTGGGATCTCACTAACCTGCTGGAGCATGTCCAGAGAAGGGCAATGGAGCTGGGGAAGGTATTGGAGCACAAGTGTAGTGGGGAGGGACTGAGAGAGCTGGGGGAGCTCAGCCTGGGGAAAAGGAAACTCAGGAGGGACCTTCAAAGTCTCTATGATTGCCTCGAAGGATGTTGCAGCCAGGTGGGGGTTGGTCTTTTCTCCCAGATGACAAGTGACAGGACAACAGGAAACAGCCTAAAGTTGTACCAGGGGAAGTTTAGATTTGATTTTAGGGGAAATATCTTAAGTGAAAGGGTGGTCAGCACTGGAACAGGCTGCCCAGGGCAGTGGTACTACCCCTGGAAGTGTTAAAAAATTGTGTGAATTTGACACCTGGGGACATGGTTTAGTGCTGGGCTTGATAGTGTTTGGGTCAATGGACTCAATTATCTTAGAAGGCTTTTCCAGTCTTAGGGATTCTATGATTTTCCTCCTACTAGGTCAGTGTGGACGTCTTCAAAGGCTTCCCAGATGAGGAGAGCATTGTCAACTACACACTGAACCAAGCGTATCAGGACAATGTCACAGTCTTTGCCAGTATGTCCCTAGGAACCAGCCCCTCTCCAGGGTCCTTGAAACTTTGCCCTTCTCCAACTGTGCTCTGGAGCCACTGGCTTCAGGATGTGGGTCCCTTGGTGAACATGTTGGGTGAATGAGGGGGCTGAGCATCTCATGGTGCCCATCCTTTGCCCGGTGTTGCTGTCCTGGCTCTCCCACTGCCACGGCCTGCTGTCTGTGTTCCCTTGCATCCCATGGGGGCCTCACATCCCTGGCCATGCCATCCGTCTTCATCCATGGCAGCCCTCACAGTGTCCTCCCCACCCCTGCCTGTTGCTGTGGGCCAGCTACTGTGGCTGGGCCCTGTGGACTCCCTGCCTCTTCTGCTGCCCACAGGTGTCATCTTCCAGACCAACAGGGATGGCTCATTGCCCCCCCATGTCATGTACAAGATCCGACAGAATTCCAGCTTCACGGAGAAGACCAATGAGATCAGGCGGGCGTACTGGCGGCCCGGCCCCAACACCGGTGGCCGCTTCTACTTCCTCTATGGCTTCGTCTGGATCCAGGGTAAGTGTCAGCGCCCTGCCACAGCTGCCCACAGCCCTGGCCCCTGCGCGCTCAGCCTGGCTTCTCCTCCTCTTCCACAGATATGATGGAGCGTGCCCTCATCAACACATTTGTTGGCCATGATGTGGTGGAGCCTGGCAATTATGTACAGATGTTCCCGTACCCATGTTATACTCGGGATGAGTGAGTAACGCTCACCTGGAGGACCTTCCTCCTTCCACTTCGTGGGCCAGGATACTTTAGCTGGGAAAAGGGAGCAAGTTTGGGGATCTGAAAGAGATTGGTGACACTGGGAGTGATGACCATTTAAGTCCAATTCCTTGGACCACCAGGCTCAGGAAGGCAGGGGAAAGTAAAGGAATGGCACATCAGTCTGTCAGTGGTTATGAATTACAGTGGTCTGGAGGCAGCACCTGTAGAAGTCCCAGAGCCACCAAAACTCCTGGACAGGAGGTTGGAGAGGGCCCCATCCACATCAGGGTAGGCAGGGCCCTGGGCTGAGCCTGTGACTACTACCTGCTTGCAAAGGCCTGCCAGCCACGACATTGGATTGTCCTGTGGGCTCACTGGAGGAATTCTTTTAGGGCACTAAGGAGGTGCTGGTTGTCCCTGAGCGGTGGGAGAGCCCCTCCAAGGCCCCATGCCCTAGGGTCTCTGCAGGTCTCTGTGGCAGTCCCACCATCCAGTTCTCCCCTGTCTTCCTCTACCCCATCAGCTTTCTCTTTGTCATCGAGCACATGATGCCCCTCTGCATGGTGATCTCCTGGGTCTACTCAGTGGCCATGATGATCCAGCACATCGTGACAGAGAAAGAGCATCGCCTGAAAGAGGTAGGAATGGTGGAAGAGATTCTTGGGGAGGAGTGGGCATATCTGAGCCCTACATTCTGTGCTATGTCCCTGGTCACCTTCCTTGTATTTATGGGTTACATGAACTAGGGCAGATGTAGATCCCAAATCCCTGGGCTGAGCTGGTCCTTCTGAGTGTCCGCAGCACAAGATGAGCCCTGCCCAGCACCAGAGGGAGCTGAGCTCCTTGGCAACCCAATACAGGGTGCTGTGTCCTTCTCACTCACAGCAGCTCCCCTTGCTCTCCCAGCCCAGTGACAATGGAAGCGGGTGCACAAGTTTGGGAACAGCCCCACTGAGTAGTTTTGGCCTCACAGGTGATGAAGATGATGGGCCTGAACAATGCGGTGCACTGGGTGGCTTGGTTCATCACTGGCTTTGTCCAGCTCTCCATCTCAGTCACAGCACTCACTGCCATTCTCAAGTACGGCAAGGTCCTGATGCACAGCGACGTCCTCATCATATGGCTCTTCCTTGCCATCTATGCCGTGGCCACCATCATGTTCTGGTGAGCTGCCTGGTCTGTGCTGGGCAGTAAAGGGCCGTGGGCAGTGCAATGTTCTTGTGCCATGGAGCGAGGGTGCTGGGAGCTGTGTGGGCAAGGGCCAGTGGAGGGGCACGAGTCCCTCCAAGCAGTTGATTTAGGGAGCCAATTCATTGCCTCAACACCACCAAAACCATATGGTGTGGGCAAAGTCTTGGTGAGGTGGGATCCAAGGAGATGCTGTCCTCCCTGCAGCTTTCTGGTGTCGGTGCTCTACTCCAAGGCCAAGCTGGCCTCTGCCTGTGGTGGCATCATCTACTTCCTCAGCTATGTGCCCTACATGTATGTGGCCATCCGGGAGGAGGTGGCACATGACAAGATCACAGCCTTTGAGAAGTGCATTGCGGTGAGTTGGCTGCAGCAGCTGGGGACATGCTTGGCCCCAGGTTTGCCTCAGGCACCTCGTGTCCAGTACAAAGTCGCTGAGCTGTCACCAAGCCCTGGGCAAGCCATTGCCTGTATGAACCAACTCCCTGTGGGGCTTTGGAGATAGCTCCAGAAGGCTTGGTGCTTCTCAGGGCCAGGAGCATTTCCATGAGGCTGGGTGGGTCAGCACTGGGTAGGAATTCACCCCAACCTGTTCTTCTGGACCTGGCCTGTGGTTCCTGCTAACCTCCCATTGTCTTCCCTCCACCTCTTCACAGTCCCTCATGTCCACCACAGCCTTTGGGTTGGGCTCCAAGTACTTTGCGCTCTATGAGGTGGCTGGCGTGGGTATCCAGTGGCACACCTTCAGCCAGTCTCCTGTGGAAGGAGATGACTTCAACCTCCTGCTGTCCATGATGATGCTGGTTGTGGATGCTGTGGTGTACGGGGTGCTCACGTGGTACATCGAGGCTGTACACCCGGGTACGTGTGGGCAGAGGGGCATGAGGGCACCCCAGACCTTACAGGAACCTCTTTGCTGAGGGACACCTTGCCCACATGTCCTCATCTGCTGGTGTCAGCCAGGTATCTCAATTCAGAGGTCAGCAGTAGCAAAACCAGATTTCCACAGCTGGGATAACCCACCTTATCCCCCCTTGTGGAGGCATCTCAGCTGCTCCCTGTTTTTTTCATTCTAAAGCTGAAGCATGAGCCGACCCAACCCGAATCCCAAAGGACTTCGTTTCCTGGCACAGCCCACAGAGCTGCCCTGAGCCCAGCTGGCTGGAGTGTTTGCCACCCCCACCCTGCAGTGGTGACCTGACCTGGGAAAACCCCCAAGCCCGTGCCCATGCCAAGCTCTGACCCAGCCCTCAGCAACTTCTGCATGGTCCTGGGTATAGGGTTGGCCCTGACTCCCTGGGGTTGTGGTTGCAGGCATGTTCGGCCTGCCACGGCCCTGGTACTTCCCTTTCCAGAAGTCTTACTGGCTGGGCAATGGGCGCGTAGAGACCTGGGAGTGGACCTGGCCATGGTCACGCACCACCCGCCTCAGCATCATGGAGGAGGATCAGGCCTGTGCCATGGAGAGCCGGAGGCTGGGTGAGGGCAGCTGGGGGCGGCAGTGGGTGGCACAAGGGTGGCCCTGGCTCTGCCACAGGGTCTTGCCTTAGCCATGGACCCCTGTGCTCTTGTCGGGGCAGGGTACTGGGCCAAGCACTGTGGCCTCTCTGGGAGCTGCCACTGTGGCGTGGGAGGGAGAAAATTGGCGAGAAGCAGTGGGGAAGGGGCCACAAGCCAGCATATCCACCATGGGATGGAAGCGGGTTGATTCATTCCCAGGGAGCCCCACTCAAAGCCTGGCTTCCCTGCCCTTCTCTGGCTCCTCACCATCCCACTGTCACAGCAGAGGAGACGAAGGGCATCGAGGAGGAACCGACTCACCTCCCCTTGGTCGTCTGCATTGACAAGCTCACCAAAGTGTACAAGACAGACAAGAAGCTGGCACTAAACAAGCTGAGCCTCAACCTCTACGAGAACCAGGTCGTGTCCTTCCTGGGTCACAATGGTGCAGGCAAGACCACCACCATGTGAGTGCCTATCTGGGCGAACAGAGACCATGTTCCTCTGGCCAGCTTCAGGGTATGAGGAAGGGGCTTTGGGATGTCCCTGCAGGGCCCTGTGGCAGCTGGTGCCATGCCCAGAGGGCAGCAGTGTGGGTGTGGGGCTGGTACAAACATGGGACAGTCTCATGGTCCTGTGCTGATACTGCTCTGCCTGGGGCCCAGCAGATGCTCCCAGAGGTGATGGTTGGGATTGAGACCAGACTGAGGGATATGAGCTCCCTCACACTGTTGCCTTTCTCCATCCATCCAGGTCCATCCTCACTGGCTTGTTCCCTCCAACATCGGGCTCTGCTACCATCTATGGCCATGATATCCGTACGGAGATGGACAAGATCCGGAAGAACCTGGGCATGTGTCCCCAGCACAATGTGCTCTTTGACAGGCTTACAGTGGAGGAACATCTCTGGTTCTACTCACAGCTCAAGAGCATGGCAGAGGAGGAGATCCGCAAGGAGATGGACAAGTAGGCACCCTCCAGCTCCTTTGTCTTCATCCATGCCTTTGGCATGAGTGAGTCTCCTTCCTGCTGGCTGTGTCATGGGGGGGTGATCTGGTGGCAGAGGTGTCCCATGGAGCAGCTCCACCAAGTGTTTTCCCAGCCTTGGGGTGTCAGGTTGTGGAAGTGAGCAGAAGATGCTTGTAGCCTGACTGCAGCTGGGCAGTCCCAGCAGCCAAAGGCCGCAGGTACCATGTGGGGAAGAGGCATTACGTACTCCCCACAGGCACTGGGCACCAGTACAGCCTCCCCCAGCATTGCTGGTGCTTCTGCCCTGTCCCCAGGATGATTGAGGACCTGGAACTCTCCAACAAACGACACTGCCAGGTGCAGACTCTCTCAGGTGGCATGAAGAGGAAGCTCTCGGTGGCCATTGCTTTTGTGGGTGGGTCGCGGGCTGTTATCTTGGATGAGCCCACAGCTGGTGTGGACCCATATGCCCGAAGGGCCATCTGGGACCTCATCCTCAAGTACAAGTCAGGTGAGCAGAGCTGGGCAGAGCCTAGCATGGTCCTCTGTGGCAGCCCTGGCCCCTCTGCTGAGGCTTTTGTGCTGCCATCAGGGAGGACCATCTTGCTCTCCACACACCACATGGATGAGGCTGACCTGCTGGGGGACCGCATTGCCATCATCTCCCATGGCAAGCTCAAATGCTGTGGTTCCCCGTTGTTCCTCAAGAGCACCTATGGTGATGGCTACAAGCTGACAGTGGTGAAGAAGCAGTCGGACACCAGGAACGGCACAGGTTTGGGGACCAGTGGGGTCCCTTTGTTAGATGAGTAGATGGCACCAGCCCTTCTTCAGCCCAGCAAAGGAGAGGTCAACACCCAAGTACTCCCATCCTGAGTCTCCTTAGGCCACATGGAGGGCAGAGGGGATGGGGCAGGGGTGTAGGAGGTCCCATTGCTCAGCCTTAATTTTTCCAAGCTGGGTCCTTGGCCAGACCCTACATAGTGGCGTTTATCTCCCGGTGCTGGTTCTGTTCAGCCTCTGGGTTGCCCACTGAGATGTTCAGTGTGGGCCACATTGCAGAACACCATCCCCAAGCCAGTCAGAGTGACAGGGAAGTCGCTATGGCACTAGGGAGTAGGGGAAATGTGGTGGGTCTTGGTGGGAGGCCAGGTGTGAAGTGACCAATGGGTACTGCCCCTCTGCCCTAGAGCCAGGCCAGCCACACAGCCCCCTGGGCCACTCCTCTGTCAGCCCCTGCTCTGAGCTTCGCGTCTCCCAGTTCATCAAGAAGTACGTGGCCTCCTGCCTCCTCATCTCAGACACCAACACGGAGCTCTCCTACATCCTGCCTAGTGAGGCTGTCAAGAAGGGCTGCTTTGAGAGGCTCTTCCAGGTACCTGCAGGGGCTGGCGGAGTGAGCAGGCAAAGGGCTGTGGCACTGTAGACATCTGCCCTCCTCATGCAGCACTTTGCTCCCACAGCACTTAGAGCAGAGCCTGGAAGAGCTGGACCTCACCAGTTTTGGGCTGATGGACACCACACTGGAGGAGGTCTTCCTGAAGGTGTCTGAGGAGGACCAGTCTCTGGAGAACAGTGACGTGGGTACGGGTGCTGGCAGGGCACAAGGTGCTGCTGGGGCTAGTGAGGGGCTGTGTGATCTTTCTGGGCTTGGTGACAGCAGGTGTCTCCTGTCCTAGGTCGGGGAGAGGTTTCCAACAGAGCCCATCGTGGCCAAGGGCAGCTGACCTCTGCTCCACTCTGGGTTTACTCCCACCTGGAATAGTGTCTAGCCCTGGTGTCCTCAGCACAGGTCTCCAGAGGACACCACAGAGAGATGCTCTGAGGGCTGGAGCACCTCTGTCATGGAGCCAGGCTGGGAGAGCTGGGGGTGTTGACCTGGAGAAGACAAGGCTCCAGAGAGACTTTATGGCACTTTCTAGTGCCTAAAGGGAGCTTGAAAAAATGAGAGCGAGGAACTTTACGTGGGCAGATAGTGTTAGGACAAGGGGGGAATGGTTTTAAACTAAAAGAGGAAAACTTAAATGTTAGAGGGAAATTCTCCCCTGTGAGGGTGGTGAGGCCCTGGCACAGGTCATGCAGAGGAGCTGTGGGTGCAGCATCCCTGGAAGTGTTCAGGGCCGGGTTGGATGGGGCTTGGAGCAACCTGGTCTAGCGAAAGGTGTCCCTGCGCATGGCAGGGGGTTGGAATGAGATGAGGTCCTTTCCAACCCAAACCAGTCTGTGATTCTGTGATATGATCCATCTCCAGTGGGGCCATGCTGCAGTGACGAGTAGCAAGGCTGGTGGCAGCCCACATTTTTTCTTTCAGATGTGAAGGAGTCCAAGGATGCCCTGCAGCCACCTGCCTCTGAGCTGGGCCCCAAGTCTGAAGCCAATGGGGAGCCTCTGGCTGAAGCTGCCATGCCAGAGAAGCCTGAGGTGGAGCTCAGCAACCTGGTGACCTGCTCCAAGCTGGCGCAGTCGCAGGCATCCCTGCGCTCTGCGTCCTCGGTGGGCTCCGTGCGTGGCGATGAAGGTGGGGCTTATTCTGAATTCTTTGGGGATTACGCGCCCCTGTTCGATAACCAGCAAGACCCTGATAACGTCAGTCTGCAAGGTTGGTGCTGCTGATGCCTGGCCAGTGGCAGGGGCCATGGCAGGCACTCAGCTGGGACATGGAGGGTTCACCCAGGGCTGGCAGAGGGCACATACCCCTTGTCCCATGGGGTATGTGGTTGTGTCCGAGATGGGTGGCTCTGTGTGCTGGGACGAGAACCTGTGGAGAGGGGGCTGGTGGGGCTTCCAGCAACACAGCACCCAGAGAGCCGCAGCCTGGATGGGAGGGCTAAGAACGAAGTTTGCACCCCATACTGGTAGGGTGTGCGTGAGGGTCTCATGCCAAGGCGTGGAGCCAGTGGGGGTAGCCAGTGTTGACTCTGCCTCCTGTGGGTCTCCAGTGCCTCCTTGCAGACTTTCCCCACTAACGTGCCCTCTCCCCACACTGGTAACAGTTGGGTTTCTCCTCTTGGCCCTTGGGCACAGGGTCACCTTCCAGATGGTGGCTTCACCTGTCATACCCTGCCCTGGGTGCAAGGCTCTCCCTGCCTGGGATTCCTGGATATGGAGGGTGCAGGCAGGTGCTTCAGGGTTGTTGCCATAGTCAGAGATCCTGTTCTGGGTTATCTCAGCCAGTCTGGTAACTAATTTAGGGATGTGCCACCTCTTCCCCTCACCAAGACTGTGGGAGGCAGAGCTGGGACAGTGCTGTGACAGAGCTCCCAGTGTTGCTGGGACTCCCACCTGTGTTTTGTCCCCTGTTCCTGATTGTGCTGACCCTTCACCAGCTGGCAGAGCTGATGGGAAAAGGGAAGGGTCCTAGAAAAAAGCACCAATTTAAGTTATTTTTTTAAAACTGTTGTCTAAATTTTCCTTTTGGGGCCAAGAGGAACCTATTAGCCAGTTGCCTTGCTTCCCACTGCACTGCTGCTGTGGCTTGGTGGCAGAGTTGGGGTTAAATGCTGCCCTGACCCTTGGGGTGGCTGAGCTGGGCTGGGTGTCTGGCTCAGCTTCCTTGGAGCCCAGGTGGGTGTGGGAGCAGCTGTGCCAGAGGGCTGATGTCCCTCTCCCTTCCAGAGCAAGAAGCAGAGGTGGAAGCAGATGATCGTGACCTGGCAGGTCAGGGGAGCTTCAAGCTGGAAGGCTCGTGGCTAAAGCTGCGCCAGTTCCATGGGCTGATCGTCAAACGCTTCCACTGCGCCAAGCGCAACACCAAGGCCCTCTTCTCACAGATCCTCCTGCCCGCCTTTTTCGTCTGTGTGGCCATGACTGTGGCGCTCTCTGTGCCCGAAATAGGTGCATGCAAGCTACCTACCTACCTGCATGCTGGGTGGCCTGTTCTGCCTGCCCCAGTGTAGCCAGAGTGGCCACTGGCTGCAGGAGGACAAGGCCACGGCAGTCTCCCTGTGTGCAGTGGTGCTGTGGGTAGGAGCAGGTTCCTGTCTTTGTCCCCATAGGTGATCTGCCGCCCCTCATCCTCTCGCCATCCCAATACCACAACTACACTCAGCCCAAGGGCAACTTCATTCCTTATGCCAATGAGGAGCGGCGTGAGTACCGGTGAGAGCTGCCACTGCTGGTGACCAGCACCCCATGCCCAAGACCCGTCCCTGTCGCCATCTGTGGGACTGCAAGCAGGACAAGTGGGGAGGGCAGCCCACAGCAGGCCTAGTGCCAGGGCTGGCTCAGGCTTAGAGCAGAGTCTGGGTGGTGCCATGTCCCTTGACAGAAAGCAACCTCTATCCTGGCCAGGGTGTCTCTGGGAGATGTGCCTGCCCTGACATTGTGACTAGCTGCTCAGTCATGCCAGGCACAGGCTGTGTGTGCTCATGATAAGTGCCAAGGTCTCAGAGAGGTCTCAGAAGAAGATGGCCACAGTGCTGAGATCTGTGTCTCCTGCTCCTTGCTCCTCCTCACTAGCTCCTTTCCCTGTAGCATTAGGCTGTCTCCCGATGCCAGCCCTCAGCAGCTGGTGAACACGTTCCATCTGCCCTCTGGTGTGGGGGCCACCTGCGTGCTCAAGACACCCTTTAACAACACACTGGACCAGCCTATGCAGACCCTCAACCTCAATAGCAATGAGTCCAAAATGCTGGCAGCCAAGTACTTTGATGCCATGTGCATCGACTCCTTCACCCAGGGCCTTCCGCTTTCCAACTTTGTGCCGCCGCCTCCATCCCCGGCTCCCTCTGACTACCCGATGTCAGTGGATGAGGACCTGCTCCGTGCCTGGAATTCCACAACCTTCTCTGCTGTTAAAGGTATCACCTGTGCTGGATGCTCTTTGTCTGGTGTTTGTCTCCAGCAGGGAGATGATGACTCTCCTCACAGAAGTGGCTCCAGGGACCCCTGGGAGTCCCTGTTAGTTTGGCCTGGCCACACAGCCAGTTGGGTTGAACTTGTGGCTTTGGCCCTGGACCACTGTCTCCATTCAGCCCTAGCCATGCCATTAGAGCCCCTTGGATGGTGACACTGTCACAAAGCCCTGTGGCCAGCCTTGCATCACCTTTGCTGGATATGGTCCTGAGCCCTTTCTTTCTCCAGCCACACCTTGTGGTCCATCTCTGAATCTCTGTATCCCCGAAGCTTTTCACATGTCCATGTCTCGGTCACCAGGACCCTGCCTGGCCAGCTGCCCAACCCTCATGCTGTCCTCAGCAGCTGGGGCAGGCAGGAGCTTGGCTGTGAGCCACCCCTTCTGCTCCTCAGGGACCGTGACCTCAGCCCCTACCCTGCCCCGCATCATCCATGAGCCCATCAAGTGCACCTGCTCCATGCAGGGGACTGGCTTCTCCTGCCCTAGTGGCGTGGGGGGCCATCCCCCACAGATGAAGGTGGTGACAGGGGACATCCTGACAGACATCACAGGGCGCAATGTTTCCGAGTATCTGCTCTACACCGCGGACCGCTTCCGGCTGCACAGGCAAGAGGGGAGGCTGGGAGGGTCTACCCTGCACCATAGAGCAGGTGTGAGGACCAGGGGCCTGGAGACACCTACCCCAGGGTGCTGGCTGAAGTCAGCAAGATGCTCAAGCGTGGTTTCACCCCCGGATGAACTGAGAAGTTGCAGCTTCATCAGCAGTGCCTTGTCCCACAGGTACGGGGCCCTCACATTTGGCAATGTCCAGAAATCCATCCCGACCTCCTTTGGAGCCAGGGCTCCGGCTACGGTGCGCAAGATTGCTGTGCGGAGAACAGCCCAGGTGGGACAGCACTGCGCCTCAGGGCAGGGAGCATAGGTGGGGAGGAAAGGGGGCAGGCAGGGACTCCTGGGTCTGCTCTGCTGTGGTGCGTTCCTCCAAGTGCTTTGGGAGGCTCCAGCCGTGGGGGAGTGGTCAGCAGGTCTGGCCCAGCACAGTCAGCAATGGCCTACTGCCCCCACAGGAGAGTAGTTGAGCACAGGGTGCCTGTTCTGTGGCTGGCTGTCCATCCCATCCTATCCCTCCCTCCCAGTGTATCTCTGGGCCCAACTCTTCTCCCACTGTTCCTCTCTCCTCCTCCAGGTCTTCTACAACAACAAGGGCTACCACAGCATGCCCACTTACCTCAATGCCCTCAACAATGCCATCCTGAGAGCCAACCTGCCTAAGAACAAAGGCAACCCTGCTGCCTATGGTGAGGATCTGGAGGTGTTTGAGGGCAGGAGCATGTCAGGAACAGCATTAGGGCATGGTCCAACCAGGCTCCAAAGTGCGTGTCCACCTTGGGCCAAGCAGGCTGATGTCCAGCTGGAACAGGGGTTCACACACTTCAGCTCTGAGATACGAGAGCTGGGATGAGCTCTTTGTCAAGCCTGGGCTGTAATGTCCCAAATGCTGCCTGTAAGTGCCTGGGCTTGTGACATGTCCAAGGGTGCTCTCCAGTGAGGGAGAGCTTGGCCTTGAGGTGCTGAGTTGCTTCAGAGAGCTTAACTCCTGCTGAGCTTCAGGTTGGAAACCCATCCTGCTCAGAGCCAGGACCAGGCAGACCTGGGGACAGGGGTCTGTTTTCCAAGCCAGTTTTCATGCTTCCATGTTTCTTCTTGGTCGTTGCAGGCATCACAGTCACCAATCACCCCATGAACAAAACGAGTGCCAGCCTGTCCCTGGATTACCTGTAGGTCCAAGCAGAGGGTCTGAGGGAGGGTGGCTGTCTCATGGGAGGTAGGGGGCTTCTTGCTGGTGGTTGCAGGGGAAGGCCAAGGCTTCTACTCCGCAGGCTGCATAGTGGGAAGGGACAAGGGTGGCTGTGACATGGGGGTCCCTGTGCCATGCCCTGCACTGTGCACAGTGACCGTCCCACACCGTGGTGGGTGGCCCTTCCCCAGGCAACTGAGGATGATGGAGTCCCTGCTCTCCTTGCTCCCCATCCAGCCTGCAAGGCACAGATGTGGTGATCGCGATCTTCATCATTGTGGCAATGTCCTTTGTCCCAGCCAGCTTTGTGGTATTCCTGGTGGCTGAAAAGGCCACCAAAGCCAAACACCTGCAGTTTGTGAGCGGCTGTGACCCTGTCATCTACTGGTTGGCCAACTACATGTGGGACATGGTAAGCAGGACATGTGGCCCCACTGGCCAAGCCTCCAGGGCTGTGCCAGGGAGTGGGCAGTTACAGAAGTTTCTGTCTTCTCCAGCTAAACTACCTGGTGCCAGCCACGTGCTGCATCATCATCCTGTTCGTGTTTGACCTCCCAGCATATACCTCTCCCACCAACTTCCCCGCTGTCCTCTCGCTCTTCCTGCTCTATGGGTATGTTTCTCAGAGGGCTATGGTCAGGAGGCATTGGGGATGCCTCCAGTGTCTTGTGGGGGTGGTGGTTTTAAACTAAAAGATAGACATTTAGACCAGATATTAAGAAGAAATTTTTCATGATGGGAGCGGTGAGGCCGTGGCATAGATTGCCCAGAGAAGCTGTGGCTGCCCCATTGGTGGAAATGTTCAAGGCTAGGTTGGACAGCTTGGAGCACTAGTGGAAGGTGTCTCTGCCCATGGCTGGGGACTGGATTAGATGACCTTGAAAGGTCCTTTCCAGTCCAAACCATTCTGTGATGTTCTGCAGCCCCCATAGCTGGTTGGGGTGGGGTGTCTGTGAGGGCTAGGGTGGGAGAGCCTAGGAACACCAGGCTGGAAATGGGCAGTCCCGAGGCTGGGGGCCCCTCTACTGCCATACTGACGTGTGCTGCTTCTTCTCACCTTCCCAGCTGGTCCATCACCCCTATCATGTATCCGGCCTCCTTCTGGTTTGAGGTGCCCAGCTCCGCTTACGTCTTCCTCATCGTCATCAACCTCTTCATTGGCATCACAGCCACTGTCGCCACGTTCCTGCTGCAGCTCTTTGAGCATGACAAGGTACAGCATTCATAGCTCTGCTGAGGGCCACTGCGAAGGGAGACGCTGACATCAGTGTGTGGCATGGCTCAGGCTGGGAGGGACCTCAGGAGGTCTCTGTTTCCAGCAGAATCAGCCATGAGACCTGACTGGGCTGGATCTTGGGGTTCCTGATCCTACCACTCACTCAGGGTTGTTTGATGGTTTTGTCCTCTCTGCTGTCCCCACAGGACCTGAAGGTGGTGAACAGCTACCTGAAGAGTTGCTTCCTTGTGTTCCCTAATTACAACCTGGGCCACGGCCTGATGGAGATGGCCTACAATGAATATATCAATGAGTACTATGCCAAGATTGGTATGGCCTCTTGTTCTCTCCCTCCCTTGCTCCAGGGCATGTGAGGCTGGAGGGGACCATGATGCTGGCACATCCCCTCTGCCTGCCTCATGGGGCTGTCCTGAGGCCCAGAGCAACCTGTAGCAAAAGCCAAGGGTGTGGACTAGATGGGGCACAGAAAGAGACACGGCTGAGGGTCAGCTGTGGCATGGTGCCAGCGTTGCTGAAAGTGGTTCCTTGGGCCATCCCAAATAGCAGCCCCACGGGGAGAAGAGGGTGTGAGCCCTGACAGAGGTGTGTGGTTCTACTGCTGCTGCACACTGCCTGTGGTGGGCCATGGTGAAGCTGTGGTGAATCTTAGTGGGGCCATAGTGTAGCTGTGGTGGGCCATGGTGAGTCTGTGCTGTGACAGGAGGGATGGGGGCTGCAGGGACTCTCATTCCAGACAGGGTTTCTTGGGGGCTGCGCTGTCCAACCAACAAAAGCCTTTTGCCACTTACAGCTTCAGCCTGGCCTCAGAAGATCCCTTGCTCTCTGCTTTTTGAGCAGCTTCTGTACATAACCCAGGTGCTACTGGCATCACGAGGGACAATTTTGGGTCAGAATTTGACAAATCCCTCTGATACCACTCTCAGCTGGGTTGATGCATCCTACTGAGGTTGAAAACTTGCCAGATGATTTCCACAGCACCCATTCTCTGAGAGGGAATTGTGTTGCGACCAGCCCAGGCAGCTATGGTGGGCGAGCATGGGAGCACTGTCATTGTCATGGGTCAGCTCAGGAGATACAACCAAGCTGTCCCTGTGGGAAGGTGTCTCCAGCAGCTCTCTCCTCTTCCTCCTACTCAGGACAGTTCGATAAAATGAAATCACCCTTCGAATGGGACATTGTGACACGGGGGCTTGTTGCCATGACAATTGAAGGCTTTGTTGGCTTCTTCATCACCATCATGTGCCAGTACAACTTCTTCCGGAAGCCCCAGTGAGTGTGGCACGGGGCAGGGATGTTGGGGCTGCCATGGAGTAAAGATTTGCCGTTGGGACCCTTGAGCTTCAGGCTGCCCTTCTGGCAGTGTTGAGTGGGAGCTGCCCGGGCCTGTCAGGGATGCAGCTCCTGGTCCCACATTCCCCCCTGCCTCTGCCTCCTCCCACAGGCGCCTGCCCGTCTCCACCAAACCCATTGAGGATGACATTGATGTGGCCAATGAGAGGCACCGGGTCCTGCGTGGTGATGCTGACAATGACATGCTAAAGATCGAGAACCTCACGAAGGTGGGGGCTGCATCAGGCTGCAAGGAGACTCCTGGGACTAGCCCAGCCCAGGAATGTGGATGGGGCAGTGGGTCCAGGTGGCTCCTGGTGGGCTGAGTCCCCATCCCCTTCCCTGCCAAGGTGTACAAGTCCCGCAAGATTGGGCGCATCCTGGCTGTGGATCGGCTGTGTGTAGGTGTGCGCCCTGGGGAATGCTTTGGGCTGCTGGGCGTCAATGGTGCGGGCAAGACTACAACATTCAAGATGCTGACAGGGGATGAGAGCACCACAGGTGGAGAGGCCTTCATTAACGGACACAGGTGAGGGGGGCCTGGAGCTTGCCTGCTTTCCTGGGGATAGAGTCGCTTGGAGGGCTCCCAGGATAAAGCAGCATGAGTGAGCTTGTGTGTTCCCATGGGACTCTGCAGTCTTGTGTCCTCCTGGGTGACCATCAACCTGGGATGTGGGGCAAGAGACAGTGGCCCTGGGCTGAGGCTGCCCAGTGTAGTTTTACCTGGGGGAAGATGCTCCAATGTAAATGCATGTAAAGGGGGCTCAGCAGCAGTCCTCACAAAAAGAATTCCTTCTCACAACCCCTCAATCCTTTCCCACAGCATCCTGAAGGAGCTCCTGCAGGTCCAGCAGAGCTTGGGCTACTGCCCCCAGTTCGATGCGCTCTTTGATGAGCTGACGGCCCAGGAGCACCTGGAGCTCTACACCCGCCTGCGTGGCATCCCCTGGAAGGATGAGGAGCGGGTAGGGCTCTGGGCAAGCAGTTGGCAGCATCCAAGGGCTGGTGCTGTGTCACGGGGATCTCACTGGGCAGCAGTGGCAGTCTGAGCCAGTGCTGCTGCCCTTGTGGCAGTGCCACCCTGGCAGTGTGGCTGCCAGGGCCAGGCACATGCACTCACAGGTCCCCACCAGTGCTCGTGGCTGTGCCAGGGGCAGCCATGGGGCTCCCCTGACTGGCACATGGCTTATGTGCCGGGCAGCTAATGTGCCAGGGAGCCCAATCCCTGCCAGCTCTGCCAGTCCTGTGGCCTTGGCAGGATGACAGCAGCCCCCCATGGCTTGCAGGTGGTCAAGTGGGCACTGAAGAAGCTGGAGTTGACCAAGTATGCAGACAAGCCTGCCAGCACCTACAGCGGGGGCAACAAGAGGAAGCTGTCTACAGCCATTGCACTCATCGGATACCCAGCCTTCATCTTCCTGGTGCGCCCTGAGGGTGGAAAAATGACCCCGGGTGGGACCTGCCCACCACCGGCTTCACCACATACCACGCATCTCCTAGAGTGTGGGATGGTGGCCTGAGCTGGACTGAGTGGTAGGGTCCCTCCCAGGGCTGGCATGTCTGAGAATGTTGTCTATCTCCCAGGATGAGCCAACCACAGGGATGGACCCTAAGGCACGGCGCTTTCTCTGGAACCTCATCCTGGATGTCATCAAAACGGGTCGCTCCGTGGTGCTCACATCTCACAGGTCCAGGGGGTTCTGAGCCCATGATGCCTCCAAGCACCTCGGGTGCTGTGTGGGAGGGAGGGGGCTCCTCAGTCCAGGGAATGGCATTTGGTAGGGGCATAAGGAGCAGGGGGTACCTGGGACACAATCTGTTGCCTTCTCATCCCTGGTGGTGGGGCCACACAGCACTTGGGTAATGGCCTGGGCAGCCTGGCCCCCCACCTGCTCCCACCATAGCCCAGGCACTGACCTCCCATGCCCCTCGCTGAACCCTCCCTTGTCACCCCAGCATGGAGGAGTGCGAGGCCCTCTGCACCCGCCTGGCCATCATGGTGAACGGGCGGCTCAAGTGTCTCGGCAGCATTCAACACCTGAAGAACAGGTAAGAGCCTGTATGCCTGCATGGGGCCCAGCAGCCTGTGTGTGCTGGGCATGAGGGGGCTGGATCCCCGTGGTTGGGTGACAGTGTGGTGTCTGTGACGAGATACCAGCCCTCTGTGTGGGTGCTGCTTTAGAGGTGGGCAGGGAATGGAGTCACTGAAGCGTCCTGCCACTGGCCTGGTGACCAGTAGTGGCTGCCTGAGAGCATCGTCCTCTTCCATAGTGTCATGGGGGTACAGATGAGGGGACGGGTCCTCATGGGGTACCTTGTTCCTGTGCAGGTTCGGTGATGGCTACATGATCACAGTGCGCACCAAGTCCAGCCTCAATGTCAAGGAGGTGGTGAGGTTCTTCAACCGTAACTTCCCTGAGGCTGTCCTCAAGGTGAGCTGCCCACGGTGGCCATACTGTCCCCTTCCAGCCTTCACTTTGGGGCACAAGCAGCCTTCATCCTCCATGGGGTGATGGGTGGGAGTCTGGGAGTGAGGGCTCAGTGCCCCCTCTGTGACCATCCCCCAGGAGCGTCATCACACCAAGGCCCAGTATCAGCTGAAGTCGGATCAGATCTCGCTGGCACAGGTCTTCAGCAAGATGGAGCAGGTGGTGGATGTACTGGGTATTGAAGACTACTCTGTCAGCCAAACTACACTGGACAATGTAAGACTGGGGGCAGCATGGGCAGCTGGATGTTTGTCTTCAGGGAGTGACAAAGTGCCAGGCAGGATCTGCCTTTGGGGCAGGGGTTCGCCTTGGGGAACATGGTGGCGGCCACCATGCTGCCCAGGATGCAACTGGCAGCATGGGGTGGAGGTGCCTGCAAGGATACCTGAGTCTCCTGCCCCTTCCTCCTCAGGTGTTTGTGAATTTTGCAAAGAAGCAAAGTGACAACCTGGAGCAGCAGGAGACCAGCCCCAGCTGTGTCCTGCAGTCACCCTTGGAGCGCATGGTGAGCCTGCTGCGCCCCCGCAGTGCCCCCACTGAGCTGCGAGCTCTCGTGGTGGAGGAGCAGGAGGACCTGGAGACTGATGATGAAGGCCTCATCAGCTTTGAGGAGGAGAGGGTGAGAGGTTGTCCCCAGATCTGGGTGTTCCTGGTCCCACCTGTGTCCTTGCCACGGGCCCTGGTACTGGCTCCTGTGACACCATGAAGGTGACACATTGGAGCCTGGGCTGGGCCTAGGAGGGGTGGGGGCTCTCTTAGAGAGGTGTCTGCTCTGCCACCTGTGCTAGACTCTAGCCCCAGAGGTCCTGGGTGTGCTGGCAAAGTGGGCAGCCCCTGAGCCCTGCCTGACTCCCTCCTCAGGCTCAGCTCGCCTTCAACACGGACACGCTGTGCTGAGACCCCGGGGACAACCATGTTCCTGGCTGTGAAGCCACTAAACCCTTTTGGCCTCTCCCCTCCCTTTGCCCTGTGGAGCGGAGTTGCCGCAGCTGGAGCCACCTGCCAGGGAGGACACAGTGGGTACAGCAATGCCTGGATGGACCTCGCAAGACACCACTGGGGTGGCTTTTGTCCCTTTCAGCTCTGGAGCAGCCATCACTGTGTGGCGCTGGGTGCATGGTCCTCAACATGCCATGGATGGAGACTGTGAAGGAAAGGACATGGCTTGGTGCCAGCACCGCCAGCCCCACTCACTTTGGGGCAGAGATACACAGACCTGTGAGCGGTGCCTTTGGCTGGACACCTGTGTTGCACTCACTCTGGGGACCCTTGCCTGTTGGTATCCCCCCAGGCCTGGCCCTGTGGAGCTAGAAGAAGGATGGCTGCTTCCACATCACCCCTGGCTGGTGCTGCCCTGGGCACCACAGGGACAGGTGCTCTGGTGCTTCACCCATGACCGATTTCTGTCACCAGTGAGATGTCAGTGGGGGTCTTGGCCCCACTGGTACATCATGCCCACCCTGGGGGTCTGTTTGCCCTGGTCCTGCCTGGCCTTGGGCACTGGCTTTGTCCCCAGGCAGCAGTGCTGTTGCAGAGGCACATGGGGCGGTAGAGGGGTAATTCACAGGGTATTTCACATGCTGGCACTCTTTCTCCCCTCTGTCCCTAACCATGTCCTTCACCCTCAAGTCTCTCACCCTGCCTCCTGCCTGCCTTCATCACTTGCTTCCCCTATCACAGGACATTGCTGCAGCTCTGCCACCTTTCTGCCATGTCCCCTTCCACGTTGCTCTTGCCCTGACACTTGTTCCTCAGTGTCCAGACCTGTACAGGTACCACCTGCACTAGGGTTCTTATTGTTGGGTCACTGGTGGTACTGGGAGAGGGGTTGCTGCACCCCAGGATGGCTTTGGAAGCTGGTAGTGGGGTGGCCTTAAGGTACAAGTTCGGGACATTTCTGGGTGGGTGCTGGCACAACCTGGCAGTGGTGTCCAGGGTGGTGGGGAGGGAAAGATGGACTGCAGTAGTGGGACTGGCAGTGTCACTGTCCTGTAGCGGGCACCCCCTCAGC
This sequence comes from Drymodes brunneopygia, assembly GCA_013400955.1. Classification (NCBI taxonomy): domain Eukaryota; kingdom Metazoa; phylum Chordata; class Aves; order Passeriformes; family Petroicidae; genus Drymodes; species Drymodes brunneopygia. The sequence continues at coordinate 740,407 of VZTZ01056959.1, forward strand.
CAGCAGTGCCCCTCCTTTTTGCAGAGGGTCCTGCTGCCTTGTCACCCACAGGGACCGTGGCTGGTGCCTGCAGCTCCCAACAGGCTGCAGCAGTGCCCAGAGGTGGGGTGGTAGCAAGGGCTATGATACTGACCCTGCCCCGCTGCTGCTGGGTGCCACAGCCCTTGGCAACACCCAGGGTGGCTGTGCACCTTCCTGGGGAGCACCCATGACCCGTCTGCTCTGTGCTCAGCTCTTTGCCTCCCTGGCACAGGCTTGGCTGGAGGCCCTGAGCAGCACCAGGCACCTCAGCTGGCTGCCATGGGAGGTGGGGAGAAGCTGGCTCTGGCACAGGAGGAGGGCCTGGCCTCAACTGTCCCCATGCCCCCCGGTCTCATCAGCGCCATATAACACCTGCTATAGATTGTGATACGATATACGGTATTTTCAATAGGGGGAAAACTGGGGGAAGAAGCTCTATTTTCAGATTTTTCAGACCGTATTTTTTTTAATGGCATATGGGAAACTGGATCTGGGATGGGTTAGATGGCACAGCATGCCCCTGCTCCTTTGCTGGCCACACTGTCTTGCCCAGTAGATGCTAGGGGACAAACCAGCTCAAGTTTGCCTACTTGAGAGGCAAGTAGAAGAGAGGGGATAGCATCATCTTTGAGTCCCCAGCTGTCACCTTGGTGGCACCCTGGGGCAGTGCTGCTGTGCTCTGGGCTTTATCCTCGCCCCGTACCTGCCACACTACATTGTTCCGGGTTACAGAAGGGCACTGGCACCCCAGTCACAGTGTGTCTCCCCTTATCCCCAGCCTTCCCCCCCTGCCACCATGCTGTCATCCCCATGGCTTCTGAGGGTTAGTGGAGGTGCCCATACAGCCTGGGTGGCCATGGTGGCCTCCCTGCCCTGGGCTTAGGGCTGCCTGGGCACTGTCCCTGCTGGAGTCACTCCAAGGGTGGGAGCAGGAAAGGTAGTGCCCCAGGGCATTGTCCCAGGGCAGGGATGGCTGCTGCCTTAACATTGTTTACTTCGTTGAGTTTGGCCCCAATTCCAGCCTTGCCTCCCCACACACATCCTTGGCCACCAGCTGCAGGCATAGTGCCAGTGCCATGCTCAGCCCCGGGCATGGGTCTCCTGGGGGTGGGGACGTCTTGGAGCTGCCTGTATATTGCTACCAAACAAAAAGAAGATGAAATGTGAAAATAAGGATAATTTTAAATAAAAAATAATAACTGGATCCATTCAGGCTGTGTGGTTGGGCATGGGGGGGAGTGGCAGGGCTGGGTGCCTGGCAGGGCCTGGGCTGAGGAGGAGAGTGGCAGTGCCCAGAGTGGGGGTGCAGGATCCTGCTAGGGGCAAGGAGTGGCTGGGCACAACACAGGTCTATGCCCAGTGCTTGTCATTCAGGCAGTGTGGGGTGGCTAGGGGTGCAGGCAGGAGTGGCAGCAGCTGGCAGTGCCACCAGCTGCCCTTACTGGCCTGGGGTTGGCAGCAGCCACGGTGACAGGGCCCCATGGCAGGGCGTCCTGTCTGTGCTGTGGGGCCAGGCGTGGGTGGGAGCGGGTGCACCCTAAGGAGGAATGTGGGCTGGGAGGGGCCGTGGTTTCAGCTGGGGCACTCGGTACAACCAGCAGTGCACCAGCAGCCACCACACAGCATGGCCGAGAAACCTCAAATCCAGCTCTTCATCAAGGTGAGGGGGACCCTGAGGTCAGTGCCCCAGGCCAGTGGGTAGCCCTGGCAACCAACCCTGGCAGTGCTGCCGTGGGGTGGCTGGGCTGCCTCTGCCCACTGCAGTGCCTTGATGTGGGGCACTGGGCAGGCGGGCGGGCAGATAGTGGGCAGGGGGTCAGGAACCGGGTAGGCAAGGGGGCTGACACAAGGCAGTGGGGCAGGTAGTGGGCAGCAGGCAGGTGAGGGGACAGGCAGCACGCAGCTTGGGCTCCTCTCCGGGGTGCACTGCTTACTGCTTCCTGCCCTGCAGGCACAGGGGCTCTGGGGGCTACACCTGGGGAGGTTGGGTTTGCCCCCTGAAAGCAGGGCCCAGCAGCCCAGCACCACAGCATTTGCCTGCACCTGCCAGGCCCTTCCCAGCCACCACCTGGCTGGGGCAGTCTGTCTGGCTGTGCAGGGCAGGGCAGGACAGGACAGGGCTCACCTGGGATTGTGGCTGGGGTTGACAGGGCCACCAGTATCGCTGTCACCTTCCTCCAGCACAGTCTCTTCTGCTGGACTGTCCCCTGGCACAGCCACCCCTGCTGCCACTACTGCTCTCAAGCCGTTGTCCCCTTGGCACTGTGAGGCTGGCACAGCCTGGGGGTCCTTGTCCCCAGAGGGTGCTACGGCCAGCACCTGCTGTGCTGTGTGGCTGCTCTGGGGTGTGGCACTGAGGCCCTGGGAGCAGGCAGGGGCTAGGAGCTGGCACCCTGCCTGGCATAGCCGGTGCCATGGACTGCAGCACAGCTTGCCAGGCTGGGGCATGTGCCCTATCATCTTCACCCTGTATCCTCTGGGGCTGCTCCTACTGGGGCCATGCCAGGGTGAAAGNACTCGGTACAACCAGCAGTGCACCAGCAGCCACCACACAGCATGGCCGAGAAACCTCAAATCCAGCTCTTCATCAAGGTGAGGGGGACCCTGAGGTCAGTGCCCCAGGCCAGTGGGTAGCCCTGGCAACCAACCCTGGCAGTGCTGCCGTGGGGTGGCTGGGCTGCCTCTGCCCACTGCAGTGCCTTGATGTGGGGCACTGGGCAGGCGGGGGGGCAGATAGTGGGCAGGGGGTCAGGAACCGGGTAGGCAAGGGGGGTGACACAAGCAAGTGGGACAGGGC
>VZTZ01056959.1:743262-762929 GCA_013400955.1 Drymodes brunneopygia
AGCAGGCAGGTGAGGGGACAGGCAGCACGCAGCTTGGGCTCCTCTCCGGGGTGCACTGCTTACTGCTTCCTGCCCTGCAGGCACAGGGGCTCTGGGGGCTACACCTGGGGAGGTTGGGTTTGCCCCCTGAAAGCAGGGCCCAGCAGCCCAGCACCACAGCATTTGCCTGCACCTGCCAGGCCCTTCCCAGCCACCACCTGGCTGGGGCAGTCTGTCTGGCTGTGCAGGGCAGGGCAGGACAGGACAGGGCTCACCTGGGATTGTGGCTGGGGTTGACAGGGCCACCAGTATCGCTGTCACCTTCCTCCAGCACAGTCTCTTCTGCTGGACTGTCCCCTGGCACAGCCACCCCTGCTGCCACTACTGCTCTCAAGCCGTTGTCCCCTTGGCACTGTGAGGCTGGCACAGCCTGGGGGTCCTTGTCCCCAGAGGGTGCTACGGCCAGCACCTGCTGTGCTGTGTGGCTGCTCTGGGGTGTGGCACTGAGGCCCTGGGAGCAGGCAGGGGCTAGGAGCTGGCACCCTGCCTGGCATAGCCGGTGCCATGGACTGCAGCACAGCTTGCCAGGCTGGGGCATGTGCCCTATCATCTTCACCCTGTATCCTCTGGGGCTGCTCCTACTGGGGCCATGCCAGGGTGAAAGGGCAGCTGAGCTCTCCCTCTGTGCCCACAGGCAAGCGAGGACGGGGAGAGCGTGGGGCACTGCCCCTTCTGCCAGCGGCTCTTCATGGTGCTGCTGCTCAAAGGGGTGCCCTTCACCCTCACCACTGTGGATGTGAAGAGGTGAGTAGTAGCCCCCTCCTAAGGGGTGCCAGCCCTGGGGCCAAGATCACGTGCAGGGTGGGGGGGTGGCAGCTCCCCAAAAGTCTGGGAAGGGATGTGAAGGGTGGGCACTATGGGATGCATAGAGCTTTTTGTACCTCCCCAGGTGACCATTGGTGCTTGGGGGAGGTTGGCAGATATTTCCTTGGGCACACACTGAGGCAGGAGGGACCTGAGGGCATCACCTTGTGCACTGGCCCCCCAGAACACCCTTTGCTTGGGACACCTTGTGCACATACGAACACACATCCACATGGTGCCCTGCAGAACCCTGGACATGCCAGGCATTATCAGTGTACCCATCTCCCACAGGGCGCTGGATGTGCTGAAGGACTTTGCACCAGGTGCCCAACTGCCCGTCCTGCTCTACAATGGCGAGCCCAAGACAGACACCATCACCACTGAGGAGTTCCTGGAGGACCAGCTGGGCCCCCCCATGTCAGTGGTTGGTGCTGCCTTGAGAGGAGGAAGGGGCCCCCAAAGAAGGGCAGGAGAAGCTGAGGGAAGAGGGGGCTGACAGCAGGTGAGCCTGTCAGTCCCTGCCACCTGCCTCAGCCGTGCCCCATGTCCCTGCAGGTGCCCTAGCCTGGTCCCGCAGTACCCAGAGTCAAGCCTGGCTGGGAACGACATTTTCCACAAGTTCTCCACCTTCATCAAGAACCTGGTACCTGCCCAGGACGAGGGTGAGGAGCGGGTCGGGGAGCACCCCACACAATCTCTCGGGTGCCACACCCCAGAGCCTAGCCTGGTCACACTGGGCTTTCCCAGTACCCCCACCCATCCACAGCCGGGTCCTTCTGGGCACTGGCCTCCCTACGTGGGCCAATGTGACTGTGCCGGGTCTCTGTGGGAGGGCAGGTGCCAGCCTCAGGTGGGAAGAGGCTGACAGGTGCTGCCTGGACACAAGTCTGGGCTGGCAGGGGCCTTATGCCTGCAGCAGGGCTGTACTGTGACCTGGCCACCCTCCCTGCAGCGCTGCAGCGGAGCCTGCTGCGGGCCTTGCTGAAGCTGGATGAGTATCTGAACACCCCTCTGGAGCATGAGCTGACCCAGGACCCCCACCTCCGGGCCTCCCAGCGCCGCTTCCTCGACGGAGACCACCTCACATTGGCTGACTGCAACCTGCTGCCCAAGCTCAACATTGTTCAGGTAAGCCAGGGGCATCCCAGTACCATGCCCTTCTCCTTTCCCTGGCATCCCCATACCACTGGCCCCATGCTCTCACTTTCCTCTTGGTGCCTACAGCAAGCCCCTGCTTCTTCCCCAGTTATTCTCTCAGCTTTGTGTCCCCCACCATGCCTCTCCCCAGGAGCCCTGCCCAACACAATGCCCTCCCACAGATCCCACTCCTCTCTGCATCCCCTCCTGAGTGGCAGCCCTTGATTGTGCAGCACCAGGGATATCCCCTGGCGCCCTGCCACTCTTCCTAACTGGTGCCTGCCCCAGTGGTAGGGCCCTCCTTGGCACACAGTCAGGCAAGTCTCCCACATTTGTGCCTGCAGGTCGTGTGCCAGCACTACCGCCACTTTGGGATCCCCAGGGACCTGTGCGGTGTGTGGCGGTACCTCAACAGTGCCAGTGAAACCAAGGAGTTCAAATACACCTGCCCCAATAGCCAGGAGATTATACAAGCCTATCGTTCCGTGGCCCGGGCACCTCAGTGAGTCAGGCACGTGCCCTGGTGGGTGCAGGAGCTCAGCACCCACCCTGCCCCTGCCTGCAGGGGCTCAGAAGAGCTGAGCACAAGCTGTGCCCCTCGCACCCAAATTCCCTCCACTGGCACCCAGGTGCTGGCAGCAATTTGCAGTGCACTGAGCCCCTCTTGTGCCACCCACCCTTCCGCACAACCAGGATGAGCTCTGTGGCCCCTTGAGCATCAGGATGAGGGCAAGGGGGCACAGCCACGGTCACCATTGGTGCCAAAGCTGTGCCCAGTTGAGGGCAGCGGCAGAGCTGCGGACAACAAGCTGCCCTGCAGTCACCTGCAAAGGCACACTGTGCCACTCACCTGGGCAGCAGGCACCACAGGGTGCCCTCACACCGGCACCGGGTGAAGGGACCTGGCACAGCCATAGAGACCTAGGAATGGAGATGGAGGGGGATGGCACAGGCAATGGGCAGAGGTCAGTTCCCCCCAGAACTCGCTGTTAGGAAGCTCTCAGCAGACTTAGGGGTTTTGAAGCAGGGAAAATCCAAGCTAAGCTTCAGAGTTCCTGGAAATCAATAAAAGCTTTGCAACCGAGACCAGTGTGAGTCTGGAGTGACCACCCCAACAGCTCCAGCCTCACAAGGCTTTGTACTGACCTCCTCATCCTCTCCCAGTGCCCAGCAAGGCAGAGCCCACCCCTCCAGCTCTCCAGAGGGACCGGCCAGGCTCTAACGCAACACCCATCAGCCCATTTGCAAAAAGCCGGCAGGGATGGGAACTTCTTTCAGGCACAGACCTCTGGGTTCAGCTTTCTCGCCTGAGAAAGGGAGAGGCAAAATGGACAGACACACCCGGAGAGACTGGCTGGCTAAAAACACCTTTACTGGCAAGTAGCAAAGCACAGGTGCTTTCCATTCCATGGTATCAAAGTTCCATCTAAACTCCACCAGCTCATGGTAAGTGAGGTCGCTGCCAGCAGGGAAGAGCTGCAGGGGAAAAAGCTACCATGCTGATGTCCCCTCTGCTTCATCTGTCCCCCACAAAGGCCTTGCCACCATCCCAGCTGAGGGGTGGCTGCCAGGTGCTGCTGGCTCTGTTGTCTTCCTGGGTTGAGGAGCTCAGCAGGCCAGGAACACACTCACACATAGGTGTCCACAGGGCTGTCATAAGGGCACAGGACAGCACCCATCAGGAGTCCTCGAAATTCACTCCAGATGGCACCTTCTTGCTGGAAGGAGATGGAGGAAGCATCAGAGCCTCAAGCCCTGCTGCCACATAGCTTTGGAGCAGAGTCCACAGGGTGCCCAGCAAGCAGTGCCCAGCCCCAGCACTTACCTTTTGAAACCAGGGTTAATGAGAGACTCCCCTGGGACCTTCCTTCTGGCTACCAAAGCTGAGGCAGAAGCCCTACTCTTCCTGGGGCTGAGGTCTGCCTTGGTCAGGAACAGGCAGGACATAGATTACAGGTTAGCCAGGAGCTCTGGCAGCCCTGCCAGTTCCTCCAGGGTCAGGGGGAGCCTTTAGTAGCCCAGCCTGGCAGGACCAGCAGCCACAGAGGGCAAGAAAGGGCCTCACTTGGCCTCCTCTTCCAAAAGGAGCCATGGATCCGTCACAGCCTGTAGTCTGGAAGCACAGCAAAGCCTGCCCTCCTTCTGAGGCTGGCAATGCCCAGCCTTTGACCTGAACATCCCAGATACACTGAGAGCCACCACATTGAGCCCTGCCCCTGCTCTGCCTGGAAGAGCACCAGGACAATGGGTGGCTGCCAGTAGCCACAGCCAAGGGCACTCAGAGTGTCCTGCAGAGCACATGGATACAGGACTAGCAGCCTCCAGGGAGAAGACAAAAGATTGCAGAACCAAGGCAGGTGCCCCTGGCAGTGCCTACCTGGCAGAAAGAGCTGCTGGCTCTGGGCAGCATTCTTCACAGGGCTGCAGGAAGATGCCAACGTCTCCACCACTACTGAGACAAGAGCCAGAGCCAAAGCTTGTGACAACACCCCCAATTCTGCATGCAGCACTTCAAGCCTCCACAGCAAGCTCCCTCCACTGCCAAACTGAGCCCCATTCTCTTCACAGCACTTCCATCCCAACTGCTGCTGCTCCAAATCTTTCCAGACCCCTCAAAGAAAGATGTCTGTATGGTGATTCCCACATTCAGGATGCTGGTGTGGTGCTAGCCATGAAGACAGGGCTGTGTTTCCACACAGAGACATATCAGTTGTGTCCCCTGGGCCCAGGCAGGGTCTCTTCTGCCCGTGGGGGTCTGGTGCAGACCCTGGCCAGCCTGAACAGGGAAGCGATGGGCAGTAGCACTGCTGCTGGCCCACTGGGACTGGTGAGAAGAAACCACCAGGGGCCAAGCCCGGAAGGCACAGCCCTCTCCTGCTGCGGCTCAACCGGGCGCCCAGAGCAATTTAGGTGGGGGGTGACGATCCCATGAAGGTGGCAGGAGCTGCTAGCCCTCCCCCCTTCTAAACCCACCACGGACCTTCCAGGTGCCTCTCCAGGCTCTCGATGCAGCCGGCCATGCCGAAGACCAGCGCCTGCAGCTGGCTGCGCGCCTCGGCGGCGGGCAGCTGGGCGAGGGCCAGGGCCGGGCACTGCGGCTCCTCCGGCAGCCGCAGCGTGGCCGAACCCGGACCCAGGCTCAGCGCGGCGGCCCCGTGACCTAGGGCGGCCCTGCGGGGAGCGGAGGTGAGGGGAGCGGGGGAGCCCCGGGCGAGGTGGGGTCTGGGGTGGGGGGAGCCCGGGGCGAGAGGGTGTCCGTAGCGAGGGAGGTCCCGGGGCGGCGGCACCTACCTGAGCATCGCTCCGTGCTCCTCCGGCGGGCACCGCTGCAGAGGGAGAGGAGAAGAAGAGCGCGTCCAACACGGCCTAGCCTAAGTCCAGATCATTCCTGCCCCACCGGCACCCTGGGTCTCAGCCCTGGGCTCTCCCGCCGCCCCCTGGCCCCCCGATACATACGCAGCCAAGCGCCAGGCAGCCGCCGAGCTCCCCAGCCCAGACCTCCACCCCGTCGGTCACACTGCGGGAGAAAGCAGCTCAGGCCAAGGCTNGGCAGGCCTCCGGGCCCCGCGCTGACGTGTCCCCGCAGGCGCTGCAGCAGTACGCGGCCTGCCAGTCTCACGCCTTCATGAAGGGCATCGGCACCTTCCTGGCAGGTACGGGCCGGTCCAGCCACCTCGGCATCCCCCGGGCTGTCCTTAGCCGCTCCCCGGGGGCAGCGGGGACGTCCCGGCCGTGTCCGGTAACCCCGGCCCCGGTCTCGGCAGGCAGCGGGGCCGCCTTCGCAGTGCAGAAGCTGGCGCGGCAGAAGCTGCCGTACAGCCCGCAGTGGAGCCTACTGCTGGCTGCGGGTAAGTGCCCAGCCCGAGTGGTGCAGAGGGGTATTGCCCCCATGTTATGGGAGCTCGTCTCTGGCTCCAGCAACCTCCCTGTGCTCCAGCTCCCAGGGCTCAGGAGGGTTCGCGGCGGCAGGTGCTGTCCCCACCAAGGTGCTGCTGGCGCTCCCTGGAGCACCTCGGCCTCCCCAGCTGCAGGGTCCCTCGGAAGCTACGTGGTAACCAGAGCTGAGACGCAGAAATGCTCCAACTTCTGGATTTACCTGGAGACAGGCAAGTCTCCGCAGGAGCTCGCCATGACTGGTGGAGTGTCTCAACTTGCAGGTACAGTCATATCTTCCTACTGCTTTCCCTGAGCTTTTCGTGCCTGGTTCTTCCCTGCTGCAATAATTAATTTGCTGTCCCTGTCTTGTAATTAGGCTGGTGACTGTGTCATTGTCAAAATCTCAATATTTAAGTCCCACACTGGCACCCTGCAGCCAAGGGGTGGGAGCAGGAGCCCCCATGGTGGGTGGAGCTCCTTACCTGGTTTCATGCCTCCCTCATCTTCTGTGCGCCTGGCACAGTGGGTTCCTGAGCAGGGCTGGTAATGTGGGCTGGGTGCACTTGCTGCTGCCTCCTACCCTGCCTGCTTTGAGTATTCATGAGAGCCAGCACGAAAGGCTCACTTTCACGAAAGGCTGGAAGAGGAAGGAGAAAGTAAGGGATGGAGAGAGCAACTGAGGTGTGGAGGAGTTTGCTGCTCAGTAGGGTGGGCAGAACTGGAGGGGCATCATGACAGGCGCTGCTGTACAGAGAGCTCACTGCTCTCTCCTACACATACCTTGAGCTCCCAAAGCTGGGCCAGCTTGAAGAGGATTTACATGCTTCACCAAGGCTCTGTGATTCTTTGCCTACCCTTGGCAAACTCACCAGGGTAGTTGGAGGTCCAGGGAGCTTGTACTTTCTTGTTGCAGAACACCTCCCCAGTGCAGAGGACAGGGACAGCACTGCAACACTGGTGAGGAGGAACAGGTATGGTGACGTGGTGGAATAGCTGGCAGAGCATAGAATGCTGTGCCTATGTCCCACTTCACCCCCTCCTGCCTGCCCAACCTGACGCTGCCCATGCTGCCTGTGAGGCTGGTGGGATTGGTGACGCTGCTGGGAAGCTCAGAGGACTTGATCCTGCCGTGAGAGCGTCGTGGAGGCACCTCAGGAATTGCTGCTGCCTGCCCCATGGTCTCTGCACATTGCACTGGGGGTACAATAAAATTTGAGAGCTGAAGGCACTTATTGTGGATGAGGTGAAGGACAGAGCAGGTGATGAATGTCAGCCTGAGGCAACCTCTGCAGTGAATATTGGAGCAGAGAGCTCTGGTCCCTCTGTGGTGATGGCACTCACAGTCAGCCCCTGGATTGCTCTGAGACAGCTGCAGGCACAGACAGGTCTGGGCTAAGCTGTGAGGGCAGGGCTGTTGCTGTGTCCCCTGTGTTTCCTGAATCCAACCAGTCCCCATGTCCCTTCCACTGCAGCAGCAAGGCTTTTCATATCTACCTGAACAGACCTGAGCTGAGCCCCATAGCTGGGTGGCCTCTGGGGTGTCCTCTTCCCCTGCAGCAGAGGTGACCTTATGCCCAGGGCCCCTCTCTGCAGTGCTCACCTGTCACTGGCTAGTCTCAGATTGCCTGTCGAGATCTGTAGCTACTTGGCAAGGTAATGCTATTGTCTTGAATCCCATGCACACAGCAGGGCATGTGGGGTTTTTCCTAAACTCAGACTCCCAACTCTTGACTAGGTAAATTGTCTGCTCTTGGTGGATGTCCAGCTCTGATTCAGTTGCAACTGAATTTCTTAGAAGAGGAACCCCAGCCTGAATTATGGGAGCTGCCTGGGCTCTTAGAGCAGCATTTCATCCTCGGGAACCAGAAGTGCCTTCTTCTTCATGTGAGATATGTAGACAGGGCCTGAGGCTCACCACAGGAGGGAGTCCCTGTCCTGAGGAGATGAGGAAACTGGGCTTGGGGGTTCACTGCATCATCTGAACTGGAATTGGGTTTGCCCTGTGCAGAGATATGGGGAGCAGCCAGTGGAGGAGCTGAAAGCAAAGTGCTGCAGGGAACAGGTATATTAAATCAAGCATGGTAGTTCAGGAGTTCAGCTGGAGTTCCAGGAGTTCAGCTGGAGCAGGGGAGGATCTTAGGAAGCGAGCAAACCCACAGAGCAGGCCAGCAGGAGCAAAGAGGGCAGTCAGAAACTGCAGCTCCCTACAGCCACTTCTCTCCAGCATTTGTGGAATGTGCAGGGCAGGGGGAGGCTTCCCAATGGACTGGAGAGCTGGGACCATCCCCATGCAGCTGCTGAACACCGCAATGTGTGTCCTGGTGTCGCTGAGCTGCCAGTGACTGCTGCAGCAAATGTGAGCTGCTTTGCTGCAGCTCTTGAGCACCAGCACTGGGCCCTGGCAGTGGAGGCTGCTGGCAGGTTGTTTTGCATAGGGGCTGTCACAGTGAGGGGCAGGTTGAGCTGCCTGCACCCAGCTTTGGGGTGACTGCAGCTCCAGCACTGCAGAAACATGAGCTTGGTGACTGTGGCTGGCTGGAGCTCCTCCACCTCCAGGTGGGCCTGGGTCTGGAGTGAGGTTTCCAGCCCACCTTAGTCTATTTGAGGTGGTCTCCAGGCTGGTAGAGCACACAGAGCTGTGATGGTGTCTCAGCAGGCCTGCAAAGGCTGAGACCTTCAGGCAGAGCCTGACCTGTGGATGTGGCTGAGGGGCTCTGCCCCCATGGGGACAGCCAGGCTGAACTGCCTGTGGGCGATCACAAGCCACTGAGCCATAGCAGTGGTTACAAAGGTTTATTTCAGATTATTAAAAAACCTCAAAGAAACAAAACTAAACCTTCTTCCATGTTTGCACATCCCTGTTCTTACTCAATTGGAAATTAAGGTGCATCCTTCCAGCTGCCTGGTGTGGGGTGATGCTGGGCTCAAATCCCAGTGTGGCGCACAGCCCCGCAGTGTGGGAACCCATCGCCTCTGTGCCAGCATGGCCATGCATCACGGAACTGCAGGAACTGGAGTGTGCAGGAGTCTCTGGCTGTGGCAAAGGCAAGTCTGGCATAGGAACCATGGGGGTAGGGAAGGCACCATGTCTGGTTGTTGAAGTGGGACCTGGAAGGTCTTGCCACATCTGGCTAAGTTGTACCCAAAGCTGAGGCCAATGGCCAAGGCCAAGACCTTGCCTTCAGGAAGGTCAGTGGGGTTTGTGCGTCAGCCAGAAAGACAGTGTGGGCTTTGGGTAATGCCCAGAGCTCCCCAGGAGGCAGGGCTGATGGTCCAGGGACAGGCTAGTAAGGTCAGCTATAAGGACTAGTGTAAGTAATAATTCTCACTCCTACACATACACATGAAAATGAATCCTGTTGTTGCCTGGGCTCATTGGCCCAGTTCAGCTCAGCTCTGGTGCCGAAAAGATGTCCTAACTCTGAATGTCCCATTCTCGAGCCTGCTTCAGGGTCCGTCCCTGAGCAGTGCTGAGAAGCATTTAAGCCCTTCTCCCACAAGGGCCAGTGATGCTCTTCTGTCCTTTTTTTCCTGCGACTTGAGGGTAAGGGAGGGCAAAAGGGGAGAGCTTTCCTTCTGGGATGGTGTCAGGCCTTGGAGGAGGACATTGAGCACTTCCCACATCCCAAGCATTCAGACTATGGAGCCTCCAGTAGGTAGGATGGTGCTGGTCCTGCACATACGGCCCACCCTGTCCCTGCCATCAGATTATGCTGGACTTGCTGTGCCGGAGCAGGCAGATGGCAGTCATCAGGGATGTCAGAGTGGTGACCACAAAGAGCAGGATGAGGATGACCCAGTAGTTGTACAACATGCTTTTGTGGGAAGAGGGCTTCTCTGCTGGGATCATGTTGGTGAGGTTCAGCATGTAGCCCAGCGCCCAGCCAATGGAGGTTTCTCCTGCCTGTGGAAACAGCATGGCAGAAGTCACCATCCAGCTTGCATGGGCCTCACGAGACCTTAGATTCATGGAATCATTGAAGTTGGAAAAGACATCTGAGATCATGGAGTCCAACCAGTAACACCAGCACTGCCAAGGCCAGCACTAAACTCTGTCCCCAAGTACCACATCCACACGTATTTCAAACCGCTCCAGGGTGGTAACTACCCCATCTGTGGGCAGACTGTTCCAATGCCTGACTGCAGTTTCCATGAAGGAATTTTTCCTAAAATCTAATTGAAACTTCCACTGGCACAACTTGAGGCCATTTCCTCATCCTGTCACATGTTACCTGTGAGAAGAGACCAACCCCCACCTGGCTACAACCTCCTGTCAGGATGGTAGAGAGTAAGGAAGGACCCCCTTGAGCTTCCTGTTCTTCAGGCTGAGCGCCCCCAACTCCCTCAGCTGCTCCTTGTAAGACTTGTGCTACAGACCCTTCAGGGACCACCTCAGTGTCAGCCCAACGGAGGAGAGTATGGGGGAGCCCACAGCCCCCCAAGCCTCTGCTTGCCCACAGGTCCAGCCAGCCCAGGGACCAGAGCAGTGACCATCTTGTGCTGAACTGGGCTCATCCCCTCGGAGTAAAACCCTGTATGCTCAGGCCAGTCCTGATCTTGCACATCCCATGGCATGTGTGGACAAAAGTGGCATCCTGCCCTGAGGTAACTTCCCAAAAAGCCTCAGCAAAACATTATTTGGGATAGCTGGTGTCTTGGGGACCAAGGAAGGGCTGAAGGACCTGACCCCATGACCACCCCACAGCCAGCTCAGCTAATTTTTTTCCATCTCCCAGGAGATCCCTCCAAAAACTGAGAGTTCTATCCTGCCCCTGTTCACTAAGATCTTCCTTGATTCTGCTTGGCTCTTTTTGCATGTGGGATCATCTCTCCTGCAGGGTTCTTTGGTCCAACTCCAAAGAGATCCCATGGGATGGGGATATATTTTGGTGCTACCCACCTTCTTCTGGAAGGCGATGTTGGGGAAGGAGTGGTTGTTGAAGCTGTAGCCTTTGGTGGTGAGCAAATACACAAATGTGCTGACAGCACAGTAATCTGGAAGCCTCTTCTCCAGCTTGGGGGCTTTCTGGAGCAGCTGGATGGGATGCACAGAGGGAAAGAGAAGAGGAGTCAAGCCAGCAATGACCAGGCTTGTGTCTGTGGCCTGAAGCTCAGGGTGGTTGAATCTCTGAGGCTAAGGCTGCCTGTATTTACCTGAGCCCCCTCCCACTCCCATGTAGGAGCCATCAATTGCCTTCCCCCTACTCCACTGGTGTCAGGAAATCCAGTGTCCTCCAAGGGCTTCTCTCAAAACTTTTGTGATACCCCACATGAAGCAGCCCCCTCCTTCCCACCATGCCCAGGGAGCCCACCTCGCTCCAGCTGGTGGCACAGATAGTCTCTGTAGCATCTTTCAGGTCGCTGGGCAGGTGCATGTGTTTCCCCATCACGGTCTGGATGAAGTCCACTGTGTAGAAGAAGGCAGAGAAGGCCTAGTGGAGGGAAAGGAGCACCTGTGGGACAGGCTGGGAGCAAACTCTCTCACCATGAGCAGACAGTCTGGCCGGTGTGGTGGGCACCAACAACTGCCATTGTAGAGCTGGGAGTCTAGCTTTGCTGCCACATGATGCTGGGGAGCTGGGGACAACCTGCCCAGCCAGCAGCCAAATCACTACCCTGCTCCATGCTGGGACTTACAATGAAGTTTCCTGAAATCTTTGGCTGGAAAACACCATCAAAGGAGCAGTGGGAGAAGGAGCAGTTGGTGAAGTCAAAGAGCTTGCTGACATGCGGAGTGCAGAGGTTCCCGTTCCCGGTGCCGACCAAGGTAATAGTGGTGTTGAGGGCAAGGCTTGGCCTCTCCTTCTCCGTGCAGGGGCTGTCATAGATGCTGCTCAGCAACAGGCTCTTGTTGTAGCCCATAGGCCAGCAGGGATGGGAGACAGTTTCTTGGTAACTCTCAGCCTGCCAGAGGAGGGACACATGGGGTGCATGAGCTGTGCCATAACTCCCCTGGAGCTTAAACAGCGAGACACAGAGCAGTTGCCAAAAGTGTCTCAATATGGCTTGGGGTGTCTTGGCTCTAGCCAAGGGCTGCATCACCTAATGGAGATGGTGGGAAAAAGCCCTGGGAACACAGAAGATGGCTGGGGGCAAAACCCGAGTTAGCTGGTAAAGGTGAGCAGCTGGTCCAGGGCTGGGGGACAGCGTAAACACCGGGGTGAGGGGGCAGCTGTGGGGTTGTGACAGCCAGCATCCACATCAAGCACACACTGTACCTGGAGGAGCTTGGAGAGCAGCCTCTTGAGGACCTGGTCCCTCCCATAGCAAAGGAAGCTGTGCGTGTACACTTTGTATGCCTGACCATACAGCTTCAACATCACCTCATTTCTGGGGTTTTCGATGGGGTCCCTGGTTTCAAAGGTGATCTGTGTGGAAGCACCCCCGAAGTCCATGGCCCCCAGGGTCTTCTTCTGAGGCTGGATCCATTCTCCGAGCCATCCACGCTGAGCCAAGAGCAGGCATAAGCATATGATGAACTGCCCAGACACCGTGGCCATCCCACTGGATGTCACTATCCCCTGCTCACCTTGATGAAGTTCTCCAGGAGATAATTTGCAGTGACCCAGCCAAAGACCCCTTCCTCTTCCCCTGACAGGATCTTTGCTCCCCGGAAATCAAAGGGGTATGTCTTCAGCATGGCTGCTACAGCTTTGAGGACAGTGTCCGATGCCTGTGGGTCTGCAATGCTGTGGGCCAAATGAGACGGGAGAGTGACAGGGCTGTGCCACAGTACTACAGAGCCCTCCCTGTCCCAACAGCCCTTAGGGGCCAGCACTGCCATAGCAGAGCCCAGGAGAGATGTGAGCCCATGCCTGGGTTCCCATAGGCATGTCCCAAAAAACCACCAGCTAATTCCCTTTGTCTCTGCTGGAGGAGACAGGCAGCAAGAATGAAGCGTGCTCCCTTCTGCTGGGACAATGGGATCTATTCTGCCTGGGCTGAATGAGGGGAGCACAACTCCTCCACCTCTGCTTCTTGAAGGGTGATTATTCTCACTGTGTCTCATCAGGCTGGCAGTGAGTGCAAGGGATTTTCCTCCTTGCATCCAAAAAGTCTGGATGAGTTATCCTGGTGCTGGACCCCCACCGGCTCCTTTCCACTAGCACTGTGCTGGCTGTGCCTTGCAGAGCATATCCTCCTCTGAAAGGCAGGACTTCTGCAGGGCACACAGCACTGGGCAGCTGGATGGTGAGGAGCTTTGCCCAGCAAAGGGGCAACACTTCAGTGATCCTTCACCACCTCTGCCCCTGCTCTGCGTGGCAAGCTGGCATGTGAGGGTGGTACGGCAGAGTGGCATGACAAGGCCCCCCTGAGCACTCACTTGAGCAGGCGCATGCCAGCCGTGGCACCCAGGTAAAGTGGGGTACCCACGTGCTTCTCCTTCGGCACATCTCTCAGGGCCTGGTTCAGGCAGTGCTCGAGGCTTATTCCGGCCGCCAGAGGGTTCAAGCTGTAGCTGGAGATGCCAGGACCTGTGAAGAGGAATCAGCATTGCTCCCTGTTGGTGAGGGGATGATGTGCAGTGGGAAGATCCCTGGTGAGCAGCTTTGCCCCTTCCAGGCTGTCCAAGAGGCAGGTTTCTGTGGGCATGGAGCCATCCAGGGTCCAGGCACGTCTCCCTGCCCACAGCACGTCCCCTGCTGGCTGACAGTCTAGGAAAGGTTGATGAATGGAGAGTGAAAAAAACCAATCCTGGTTCCTCAGTGGGCTAAGTAGGGAGCTGGATTGTTCCCTGGTGGTTCAGTACCTGCCAGGAAAAGATAAACCACAAGCATGCACAGCTGCAAGCCTTGGGGGCAGTTGGGAGACACTGTGGGAATAGAGCTGAACCCTTTAGAACGTGTCATTACACTAATGAATGCAGAGGGGGGCAGCTGGGCATGGCAGGGGCACTCACACCATGCTGCCCTGCCAGAGGGATGCAACAGACACCACCACCAGCCCCCGGGCCAGGGTCAGCCCTTACCGTCCACATCGCACATGCTGTGCTCGCTGACCACCCCAGTGTCATTCTCCTTGTCTGCAGGCCACTTGTAGACGAACATGGCAGTGTGGGAGGACCCAGCGTCCAGCACGATGCCGTACTGCAGGGGGAAGGCAGTGAGTCAGACTTGACTGAAGGCCCCCTGGCTGCTCCAGCCCTTCCCAAGGGAAGGCACAGGGGCTCAGTGCACAACCACTCCTACCCTGTCAGTGCCCAGCAGCTCTGGAGCATCATCTGACAGAGGCAAGCTCTGCTCAGCCCAGCCTGGCACTGCCGGGCCCACACTTGCCCAAACATGGCACTGCCTGGGATGTGACTGGGAGTGGGAGTGAGATACTAGCCATCCTGAGATGCTATTTGGAACAGCACAGGACTCTGGCTTTTAGGGTAAGGGGATCCCCTGGCGTGCAGTCCAGGGGGCTCTTCCCCCACTGCAGGTTACCATCACTCCTGGCTGCCTGCATCTGTGCTGAGCCATGCTAGCAGGTCCATGGGACTGGTGGTGGGGAGGGACACCTGAAATGGCTCCTCGGGATGCTCTTGGCCAAAGAAGGGCAGCCAGGCCCCTCATCCCTCCTGCCCTTGTATGGCTTGGCCATTCTCTGGCTATAAATAACCCTGCTCCTCCTGCCAAACAAGGTTACCCAGCTCCCAGGGAGGGAACACTGTACATGCTGCCTGCAGCAACCCTCGGTGGACCCCTCTGCCTGAGACCCGCTGCCCATGGTCTTGGGGCTGCCCATGCTGGCCCCTGCTGTGCCCCCCAGGGCTGTGAGTTTGGGGGGAAAGCAAGGCAGGACCCAGCACCACCACAACTGAGCATCTCTGGGGTGATGCCATCTAAGGCTTAAACCTCCTAGGAGTCTCTGTCTGCTCCTGCCCTGCCCAGACTAGATAGAGCCAAGGGGTGGAATAGGCAGCTCCTCTCCCTGCCCAAGTCTGTAAGTCACCCCAGCCCTGCCTGCCATGGGTGCCCCGTGCCACCCCTGTCCCTATCTCCTGGTTTTCACCAGCTCAGGCAACAGAAGTGAGGGCAGAAGCAGGAACACCTGAGGTCCCCACTTATAGGGGACCAATTACCCCATGAACCCATGGCCCTGCACCAGCGGTATCTCCTGCTCCCTGAGGGGACCATCTCACATGGGTGACCCTCCCAAACCCCCCACAGTGATTTGCTCATGCCCTGGGCCAAAAGCTACAAGCCAGCAGAGAATCGCCCTCTGTGGCCAGGCTGGTGCAGTGGAGCAGCTTCAGCTCCTGCCAAACGCTGCAGAGAGGAGGAAGGAGGCTGACAACTCCCCCCAGTACCCTTCCCCAGCCTCCTGGGTTGAGTGCTGGGGTGAGGGCTCCAGGCAGGCTTAGAGGGCTCTCAGCACCCTCTCTGCCCAGCATGTGACTCTCCAGTCCATTCTCGCCAGAGCAACCTCTGCCTTGCCTGCCCTCCCTGGGGTCCTGTGGCCACCCCTCCATCCCCAGATGAGCAGTCACCCACCAGACACAGGGGACTCTGAAGAGGGTCTGGCCCCAGGGGACCCCTTCTGTCCACCTCGGTGGCACGTGTGCCCATGCACCCTGTAGCCACGAGCAGATGTCTCCAGTTTGCTCACAAGGCACCGCATTACCCCAAGTATCGCTTGGAGTGACACTAGCAGGAGCAGGGTGATGAGCCTGTCCCCTAAGGGAAAGCATCAATAGGTCATCCCCAAACCTGGGGCTGAACACAGCCAGGACCCTGGGAGCAGTCTCCAGCCTGGGGATGCCAGGGAGAGGCTGAAGTCCACAGAGAGGGACAAGGTTGGAGACAGGGATATCTACATGGTGGCAAGGGCTGAGAGATGCTGGAGTATGAGACAATGAAGATGACCTGCAGTGCCAGGGATACCTGGTGCTGCCCACCAGGAGTGGGGTCAGTATGGGAGAGGAATGCTGGGGATGCCAGACTCACCCCATGGCAGGAAGGGATGTGGGCCACATGGCTAGCTCCAGCGTGAGCAGGAGGAGACCCACCACCCATGACAGGGGGAAAGCTGGTTCCCATGATTTTTGCCTGCCCTCAGCACGGCTGGCTCAGCTGTGCCTCACTTCCCACCCCATGGAGAGCTGGTACCAGGGTGCATTCGTGGGGGTGCATACCTCAGTAGAGTTGCACACATGTATGTGCATACGTGCATGGATGTGCATGCATATATGTGTGCATTTGGTGTGCATGCTGCAGGAGTGTGTGTGTTTGTGTGTGTGTGCGTGACCATACAAAGGTGTGCAAATTAAAGTGTGGGGGTAGGTGCATGGGAGTGCTTGCACATGGGTGTGCACAGGTGAGTTGTACATGCACATAGGTGTCCCAGTGCATGTGCACATGGGTGCACGTGTCTGTGCAGACATGCATTTAGGAGGGGTGTGTGCGTGGGTGTGCATGGCCACACATGCCACATGCGTGCCCAGGGAAGTGGAGGCAACGAGGGGCAGCACAGAGCCTGCACCCAGAGCAAGCCCCATGCAGAGGTGACATGTTGGGGTGACAGTGGCACCGCTGGGGCAGGATGCACAACTGGCTGCCCCATCTAGGCACATCCTAGTGCCCTTTGCTGCCAACACCTGTGGGTTGGGGTGGGGGTCTGTCCTCTTGGACCCCCAGCCCATTGCCACCAGTTGTGGAGTGGTGGCTGAGGGACATCCCACGGATCCCCCAGCCTTGGCAGTGGTGGCAGCAGTGCTTGGCCTAGCTGAGGTGATGTGCTGCAACACAGTGGCACTGCCACTGCAGAGAGTGCCTGGCCAACTGCTGCCACAGATCACCCCACAGCCACCCCAGCATGACAGGAGCCACCACAGCCTCATGCCAGCCCATCCTGGGGGCACAGCATTTGGCACCCCAGACTGTCCCGGTGGAGAAGCCATCCTCACCTGGCAGTGGTGAGCAGGGGTGGGAACCACATGCACATGATGCACGAAGGCACCAAGGCAGACTTGGGAAGCCTGGTACGTTCCCAGTGATGAAGGGATGTCATCTCCTCCAGTCCTGAGGGTACCCCATGCCTCCAGCATTCACACAGAAATCATGAATAGGGTCACCTAGAGTGGTGGCAATGGTGCCAGCCCATGGCCCTAGATCCTGTCCCTGCCCTAGTCTCTCTCTCTGCCCAGATCCTAGGCTTGGGCATTCCCCAGAGCAGAGTGCTCTGCCATGTGGGTCTGAGTCATGGCTGAGCCATGGGCAGCTGGGGGGGAAGCTGCCAGGAGGGAGGATAAAAGCCCACCCTGATAGTGATTTGCAGCATAAGCACTGGCCTCAGTTCTGCCAGCTGAGCTCCCCTGCACCTGCAAACAAGCACACTGCAAACAAGGTCTGGGGAGACACAGGGATGCCCTGGCACACTCCCGCATCAGCACCTGGCTCCTGTCACCCCTCTCATCTGCCTCAGCATGTTTGCCTGCTGGTGCCCAGGGCTTGGCAGGGCCTCATGCATGTGGAGCAGTCCCCAACAACAGCATCTCCTGGTGGCACAGGGATTTTTCTAACAGAACCCCCTGACCAGACCCTGGTGATGCTGCAGGGTGGGGGGACACAGAGGAGTGTCCAATGTCAGCTCCTTCTCTGCTGCCTCCTGGGTCACCCATGGTCCCAAGGGCTCTGCCCCAATGCAGCATCACTCAGCCCAGCCCCAGTCAGGGTTGCTCAGTCCTAAAGCCCCTGCAGAGGACAGTGATGTTCCCAAAGGCCATAGGTAGGGCTTGGGGCTCTGCCCAGAGGAGGAGGCAGATGGGGACATTGGGAATGCCCCATGTGCTGCTGTCTGGCACTGTGCCCCACGGCTATGCCCAGGACTCCAACCCCCATCCCACAGGCTCTCCAGGCTGCCCCATGATGCATGAGCGGCTCATCCCTGGCCCCCCAACATTCTGCCTCCTCTGGTTGGTGAGGTCACGCGGCACCCAGGTCTGTAGTGACTTCCTGCTGCAGTAGCCACAGCAGCCACAGGACGTATAAATTGCCAGAGATGTATTTGCCAAAAGAAAAAAGAAAAGGACTGTCAAGAGCAGGCAGCAGCTCAGGGCAGCCAGGCCGTGAGCTCCACTGCAGACCCATGAGGGAAGGATGAGTCCCTCAGCAGTAAGATAACTAATGGTGGTTTTAGGGCTATATTTCAAGCAAAGGAGCTGGAAAGGGAAAATGTGGAGCTGTAGCTCAGCAGTGAACAGCACTATCCAGCAGCTAATGTGGATTGAGTCAGCAAGGACCACATCTTGCCCAGACTGTCGGAAGATGTCTCCCATAGCAGGACTGACCTCTAAACCATGTGGGCATCTTTTGGGCTGAATTAAAATAACACAAAGTTCTGCATTCTCAAAACAGCAGTGAGCTTTGTCAGCACCTTCCTGGTGCCAGTCCCATGGGAACAGGCACTGCTGGACACTGGTCCACACACCATGCGGGACTTCACAGCACTTGGCATGTCCAGGAACCCTGAGTCCTGCGCCAGGCCTTGTGCAGAGCAGGGCCAGGACCCAGGCAAGTGTTCAGGGATGCTTGGCCCCAAACCGCAGTACTGCCTGCAGACTTGAAGGTACTACTACTCAGAGAGAGAAAAAGCACCAAGAAAAGCACAAGAAAAAAAGTTTCTGGGAATTCAATTGGTTTAAAACCAAAGTTCCATCTTGGAACCAGGAAGAAGAAAGGCCTTCCAGGCTGACCCAAGTGCTACATATGGGGCTCTTGGTACTGATCTAATTCCTTCATGTTCCAAGGGATAAAATCCTTTGAAACCAGCTCAGGGCACTGCCCAAAATGCCCCAGCATGTGGCAATGGGTGGCAAAGAAAGGTGTCACAGAGAAGGAGTTAATAATTGGTAGTTACACTAAGAGCAGCAAGGATCATCTTGGCCAAGCCAGCTCATCTTCTCATTCGAATCTTCATCACATCTGACAAACCCAGAGAGAAGGCAGCAGCACATCTGGCATGCAGGCTGGCTCAGAAAGTTTCCAAATAAATTGTCTGGGATGAGAAAAAGGGGATTTTACATGAACTATTTTTCAGGACAAGAGCCTGGGACTATTTTAAAACAAAAGACTTGGACTACAAAAGGAGTACTTGTCCAACAAGAAATTGTTTGAGAACTTCTTTCATCATCTGAATTTGCAATGAAAAAGGAAAAAAAAAGCAGCTTGTATTCAAAGGAAAGTGCATTTCTCACCCAGCAGCGCTGGCTCAGGCAATGCAGGTGAGCCCGGGGAGATGTTGGGGTGCCCAGGGGAGCCCTGGCTCAGGCAGAGCCGCAGCAGCAGAACTCGGCTGTTCTGGCCAGGGGGGGCCTCTGTCTTTCAGTGTGTCCAACAGATTCCCCCCCCAAAGCGCACGTCCATTGTGTGGCACGTCCGGGGGTCCTGCAGCGGACGTGCTACACAATGAGTCTCGCTACTGGGGCAGCCCCGTCTCTGCGCACCCGGCGGGGGCTGCTCCCTGCGACCCTCCCCGCAGATGAGGGACCCCTGAGCCCCGGCGCCTCCCGTGACGCTGGGGATCCTCTGATGCCGGAGCCTCTCCCGCACCGGTAATCCCGCACACCGGGAATGCCACACACCCAGATGCCCACGGCGGCTCCCCCTGCCCCGAGCAGCCCAGGACCTCCCGGTGCCTGCCGCCACTCCGCACCCTCTCACCTTGAAGCCCGGCGTGCCCCGCGTGTCCCCGGAGCCGAGGAGGAGGAGGAGGATGCCCAATAGGCAGCCGAGGGCCAGGAGCAGGAGCAGGGCGGCCAAGCGGCGGGCCATGGCGGAGCCGGGCAGGTGAGCGGCTCTGCGGCGGCTGCGGCGGCTGCGGCGGCT